>JAQQSK010006292.1:0-14501 GCA_028658325.1 Potorous gilbertii
AACATCCATTTCAAGATGTCTAATAGGACCATGGGTCAGGAGAGGAGCTAGGGCTGGATAGATAGATTTGAGAATTATCAGCATAGAGATGATCATTTTGAGGATAACTAGTATGGTGAGAATATGGACTCCATTAAGGAGAGTAATGAAAAGAGAGAATGGAATTGTAGGTCAGAGACAGATTGTGCATGATCTTAAGAACCAGGAAGAGGAGTTGGTATAAACATACACACACACACACACACACACACACACACACACACACATATATATACACATATACATATACATAAATGTGTGTATGTGTGTATGTCCTAAAGGTAATTAGGAATAACTGAAGGGTGTTGTTATTTGAGATTAGTTCTCCTATCTTACCCCAAAGTGCAGCAGCCATTCATGGACCCAATCCAAGTCCTGATCAGCCTAAAAGACGTAACCTGCTCTCTTTTCCCAAGCTCAATTGGTTCGCTCTACCTTAGACCACCTGATGATTCTCCATTCTTGAACACTCGCCATATGTATGCTAAACAGTATAGACATTCAGTTGGGTTTAACCCTACTTAAACAGTTCAGAACTCCTTAGCCAAAGTAATCCATCAAACTCAGACTCCCCCAGCAGCAGGTATCATAGGCATGCACCATGCCTAGCACAGTGAAGGTTTTTAAGCAAGGGAATGGCCCAGTCTGATTTTTGCCTTAAAATTATTTTGGCAGTTTTGAAGAAGATGGACCAGGGATGTGAGATATTAGAGGCAGGAAGCTTCTGTCACTCATTCCTATTAAGGAAATCACAAAGGCATAGAATTGTTACAGCATATAAAGTGATTCACATAGGTGAACTGAAAGGATTAATGTGGCTGATTTCTTAAGCAATATAAAACAGCAGCTGGTAAGTATTCATTATCTAGTAATTGAATTGAAGGCAAAATGTACCTCTCTTTGTTTCCAGAAGACCTTTTATTTTACTATTTCCCTCCCATTCAAAGAGAGACCAGCTCTTCTTTTTCTTAAAAAGTGACAGGATTGATGGAGTGGTACCTAAGGTGGAGAAATATTTCTTGATCTTCTTATGGCTGACTCTATTTAGAAATTATTGTGTAGGAAACACAAGAATGACAGATTAAAACATTAAGCAAAAAGGGCTTAGTTTGCCAGATGCAAATAAATAAACAAATATGACTGTAGGGACCAGAGAGAGATTAATATGATAATGAAATTTTATGTTACAACTATAAAAACAAATTATACATTTAGGAAAGAGAAAAATCCAAGACTGCTATTATAAAGGATCAATCTTTCTTTGCTTGTTTCCTTTTATACTATTACCCACTAGCTTCTTCAGCATCTTTGAAGTCTTTTAATAAACAAGTGTCTCTGAAAAATAAATGCTTAAAGGCTTTCTGTGAATTTTCGGCATTTTGTGTATATGTTTCTATTAACTTTTGGGTAAAATAGATTTTCCTAGGTTTTACCTTCCTTCAGTGTTTAGTTTTTTAGTCTCTGAGGAGTTTAAAAAAAATCTATTTGATTTTTTGGATTTTTCTGTTCTTTTTAAGAAGTGAAATTGAGGGTGTGTTGGTTGCTTCATTTCCAGGGAGATAAATTTAACCTTCCTTATCTTTTGTCTGTGACTACAATCTCAATGTCCAATATTCAGCAATTAGCAAAGAAAAGGAGTTAAAGATTCTGGTTTTCCTAAAAACAATAAGTAAAGTTTATTAAAATTTCCGAACAAAAATCATTTTCATCAAGTCAGTATACCACATAATATAGAATAGATATATATATCTATATATAGATATCACTTTCTCGCTTGTCTTTGCCTTTCCTTTTCTTCTATTTCTGTCTTCCCTCTTCCTTCATTTTCTAAGTTTCTCCATCCTCACAATCCTTTTTCTTCACTCTTGACAACATGTCTTTAATTTTTTTTTGCATTTCCCTGCTATATATGACAATTTCTTTCATTCTTATTACCATATTCATCACAAAATTTTAGCTGGAAATGATCTCAAAGTCCATCTAGTCGAACAACTTCATTTTACAGATGAAGAAACTGAGGTCCAGATATAGTAATTGATTTTCTCAAGGTCATACAGACTGAGGCAGGATTTGAAACTAAATCTTCTTAATTCCAAAGGGTATACACTTCCCACCAAACTGTACTGACTCTCAAAGTTAAGAAAAGGTTGACTATTATTGTTTGATCAATCATCAAGCACTTATTAAGGGCTAGTCATTTTATGATGACAAAGACAAAAAATCAAAACTACATATGTGGGGCTTGGCACATGATTTGCTTGTGTCAGTGCTAGGGCTGAGGGAGCCCAAGAATGGGGAGATGGGTAGCTGATTTCTGCTTCTTTTTTAAGTCCTCCCAGATTTCCTGCTTCTTTCATCTCTTTTTTTCTTGCCAGAGCTTCTGTATCAATCTTTTTTTGGAAACAATTTCCTGATAAGCATGAGTGAATTCTGATTTATGTCAGCTCCTGGGAAGAAAACATGCCAGCAGACATGGGAGAAATTACATGCAACAACCTAATTAATAATCTTTCTATTAATTCGAAGTTCATCATTTCTGACTTCCAGGTTGGCACACTGGATATTTTAGTTGGATTATCAGATGAAATGGCCAAACTGGATTCATTTGTGGGGGAAGTTATTAAGAAGGTAGACTTATATATGTCTGAGGTACTGGAACATAGTAGAGATAAAGTTCAAGAAAAGTCAATGGAGTTGACTTGCTTACATGTATAATAAGGTTTCAATAGGACTTGGTCAAATATTCAACCAAGCAGTACCTAAAAAAATATTTCTGAAATAATTGTCAAGGGAGTAAATCAAATTGACAATGACTTGAAAATCTGAGCATCTGTATATCTGAAAGGCAGTCTTCAGAATTTGGAAAGAAAGAATGTGGGAAGTTTATTAAGTAGAATCCTATTGGAAATAGTAAAGAAAGATGACTTTGTCCTTGATTCAGAGTATCTCATCACATTATTACTGGTGGTAGTTATAAAGTTAAACCACAATAACTGGGTTAAGCGCTATGAAACATTGGCTGAGAGTAGTTCCAAGGTCTAGCAAAGTTCTTTCAGAGGACCAAGATAGTTTACCTGTGCAATGTTACCTTGTTCAGACACAAAGCCAGAGAAAACAAGTTCATTGTTCGTAATTTTCAGTATAATGAAGAGGAAATGAAAATAGACCAAGATGAGATGACCAGGTTCTCCACCAAAAAGCAAAAGCAGTTTGGACCACTAGTTCAGTGGCTGAAAGTGAGTTTCAGTGAAGCTGAATTCATGTGAAAGCATTAAGAGTTTTTGTTGATTCTGTTTTAAGGTTTGGTTTGCCCATGAACTTCTAGGTAATGTTACTTCAACCTAATAAGAAAACTATGAGAAAACTAAGAGTATTGTATGATTTATACAAGCACCTGGACAGCAACTATTATTGGTACTCCCGTGGATATTCCAGTCTTAAATCTCAGTCAACAGAAATATTTTCTCTATATGTATTATAAGACTGATTGCTATCTATTGGAATTCAAGTAAAAATAGTCCCCAATAATGAAAATCCTATCCCAGTGTTGGTGTACATGAACACAAAGGAGTTGAAGCATTCCTATACTTTTAACTCTCTGTTAATCCATTATTTGCTTCTTATTCCCTTTCCTTAGGTGAATTTGCCCATAGTGACCCATCTCTCCATATTTTCTTTTCAAAAAAGAGTATATCTATTGTTGCTTTATAGATCAGGTCTATAAATATGTACTTTAAAAAATCAGGGTTTATTCATCAACAGATTAGTAAATTTTTTAAATGTTTTTTCTCCATTGTTGTAGTGGTATGCCTTCAGTAAACTCATTACTATTGTTCACAAAAGCTTTGTTTATGAGAAAAGAGTTTAAACATTTGTACCATTTTGTTCTCTGTATTTAGTAGCTATAACTGTTAAATGGTTATTAAATTGTGTTTTCTGAATGTTTCAAACAACTATCTGTGGGCACTGTCAACAACCACAAGCCAGAATAAAATTACCTGTGCAAAGGTATGTGGTGGTATGCATAACTTCTCCAAAGATTGGTTGGAGAGTTTAGTAAGTGAGATTACTGCTGACAAGCTGCTGCTGTACCACTTTGACATATTTGTTACATGCTACAAGGGGCAAGTTGCCTTCTATTCAGTTTTTGTTTTCTTTTCACAGATTATCTTACTGTGCCAAATTTGCCATATAACACAAAATGTGATATTGGAGTTCCTTTTTCAAAACATATGGGGGTTTATATCTGGTCACCAAACTATTGGTATTCTTAAATGATTGAGAACTAGGTCTAATTTTGAGAAAAGTCCAGCAAAACTAAAAAAATGCATACACTAGTATATAACAAAGAATTAAAAAATCAATATAATGTAGTTTAATGCAAGGTAGTGAGAGAAGACTCTAGCAGTTGGGAGAAGCTGGGAGGTTTCATTTAAAAGGTGATGCTTGACAAGTCTTCAAGGAAGTAAAGTTTTCAATGAGGCAAAGGTAAAGAAGTATTGCCTTTCAGGACATAAAAGATGATCAATGCATGGTCATGGAGTTGAGAAAAGGAATAGTACATATGAGAAACAGAAAAGTCTAGTTTAGACTGTTGAATGAGAAACAGGGAATGACACATGAGTATGGAAACAGAAGCTAAGGCCCAGTTGTTCAGGGTTTTATTTGTATTTTTTCCTTGGTTGGTTGGTTGATTGTTGCCCTTTATTCTCAGAGAGGACCAAAACGACCTCACTATGATAGAGTCAAATTTCAGTGTGTCTGACTATGGCTCCTCAGACCAATGTGACTTTAGAACACTCTACCACAGGTCAGGCACAAATAGTCCATGTGAACATTTGGGATGGATCCTCTAAATTTGCACATTCTGCCTCTCCTTGAAGATGTTTCAATTCTGCTTTACTCGTAGAGCACAGCACCTTCTCTGATGTGGGCATGCCATGCTGAGCAGTCCTGTGCCAATGTCTCTCATGTTACATAATGAATTCCAAAGATTTTTTTTCTACTTCACTTTGAGTTCAGACTCCATAGTTCTTTTTTTGTCACTTTTTAAAATGTTTTTCTACTTATTTTTAACTTTCAACATTTATTTCCACAAAATTTTGAGTTCCAAATTTTCTCCCCATCTCTCTCCTACCCCCACCCCCTAACGTCTTGCATTCTGATTACCCTTTCCCTCAATATGCCCTCCCTTCTATCACATCCCTCCCTTCCTTTATCCCCATCTTCTCTCTTTTCTTGTAGGGCGAGATAGGTTTCTATATCTGAATACCTGTATTTCTTATTTCCCAGTTGTATGCAGAAACAATTCTCAATATTCATTCCTAAAACTTTGAGTTGCAAGTTTTCTCCCTTCTTCCCATCTCCACTGAGAAGGCAAACAATTCAGTATAGGCTATGTATATATATATATATATGTGTGTGTGTGTGTGTAGTTTTGCAAAAGACTTCCATAATAGTCAAGTTGTGTAACACTAATTATATTTCCCTCCATTCTATTGTGCCCCCCACTTATTCTATTCTCTCTTTTGACCTTGCCCTCTCCATAAGTGTTTACTTCTAATTACTTGCTTCTCCCATTTTCCTTCCCTTCTGTCATTCCCCTCACCCCACTTGTCCCCTTCTCCCCTACTTTCCTGTACAGTAAGATAGGTTTTCATATCAAATTGAGTGAGCATGTTATTCTCTCCTTAAGCCAAATGTGAAGAAAGTAAGCTTCACTTTTTCCCTCTCACCCCTCACTCTTCTACTCCATTGAAAAAACTTTTTCTTATCTCTTTTATGAGACATAATTTTCCCCATTCAGTTTCTCCCTTTCTCCTCCCATTATGTTCCTCTCACCCCATAATTTTATTTTTTAGATATCACCCCTTTTTTTCACCTCACCCTGTGCTCTCTGTCTATGTGTGTGTGTTTAGGAGTACGGGGGGGTCCAATCCCTTTAACTATCCAAATACTGAGAAAAGTCTCAAGAGATACAAATATTATCTTTCCATGTAGGAATGTAAACAGTTCAGCTTTAGAAAGTCCTTGATGATTTCTTTTTCATGTTTACCTTTTCATGTTTCTTTTCATTCTTGTGTCTGAAAGTCAAATTTTCTATTCAGTTCTAGTCTTTTCAACAAGAATGCTTGAAAGTCTTCTATTTCATTGAATGACCATGTTTTCCCCTGAAGTATTCTACTTAGTTTTGCTTGGTTTTAATCCTAGTTCCTTTGATTTCTGGAATATCATATTCCAAACCCTTCAATCCCTTAGTTTAAAAGCTGCTAGATCTTGTGTTATCCTGACTGTATTTCCACAATACTCGAAATTTTTCTTTCTAGCTTCTCGCAATATTTTCTTCCAGACCTGGGAACTCTGAAATTTAGCTACAATATTCCTAGGAGTTTCTCTTTTTGATTCTCTTTCAGAAGGTGATCTGTGAATTCTTTCAATATTTATCTTGCCTTCTGATTCTAGAATATCAGGGCAATTTTCCTTGATAATTTTATGAAAGATGTTGTCTAGGCTCTTTTTTTGATCATGCTTTCAGGTAGTTCCATAATTTTTAAATTGTCTCTCCTGGATCTATTTTCCAGGTCAGTTGTTTTCCCAATGAGATATTTCATATTATCTTCTATTTTCATTGTTTTGGTTTTGTTTCATAATTTCTTGGTTTCTCATAAAGTCATTAACTTCCATCTGTTCCATTTTAATTTCAAAAGAACTATTTTCTTCAGTAAACTTTTGAACTTCCTTTTCTATTTGGCTAATTTTGCTTTTTAAAGCATTTTTCTCCTCATTGGCTTCTTGGACCTCTTTTGACAATTGAGTTAGCCAATTTTAAAGGTGTCATTTTCTTCATCATGTTTTTGAATCTCCTTTAGCAAGCTGTTGACTTGCTTTTCATGATTTTCTTGCATTGCTGTCATTTCT
Organism: Potorous gilbertii; assembly: GCA_028658325.1. NCBI lineage: Eukaryota > Metazoa > Chordata > Mammalia > Diprotodontia > Potoroidae > Potorous > Potorous gilbertii. The sequence continues at coordinate 6,958 of JAQQSK010006292.1, forward strand.
CTTCGAAATTTTTCCTTCACTTCTCTTACTTGATTTTCAAAATTCTTTTTGAGCTCTTCCATGGTCTGAGACCACTGGATATTTATTTTGGAGGTTTTGGATGCAAAAGCCTTGACTTCCTCTGATATTATACTTTGTTCACCCTAATTCAAGAGGATGAAAGAAAATACCTATTCACCGAGAAAGTAACTTTCTACAGTCTTATTTTTTTCCCTATTTTGGGCATTTTCCTAGCTAGTTACTTGTCTTTTTTGTCCTTTGTCAAGAAGAGGATATACGCGAGGGACCTGTAAGTTCTCAGTTCCTCCAAGGTAGCACAATCAAGAGAGAGGAGTTTACTCTTGGCACTGATCTGGGAGCAATCAAAAACTTTTCTTCCAAGAATCTGAAAAGTAGGATTCCCTCTCCACAACCATCTCCAACTCAACTGTCAGCACTCCTCCTCATCTCAGGGCCAGAATCAGGGCTGAGATTCAGATCAACTGTTCAGTTTCCCCAGGGGCTTTAGGCAGAGGGCTCCAAAAATGGATGCTGCAGCTGCAATGCTACGGACCATGTTCCCTTCTCACCTAGATGAAAAAGCTTTCTCACTGACCTTTGAAGCTGTCTTTGACATTTGTGGGTTGAGCAATGGGGGACCTGTTGCTGCTGATGGCTCCCTGAAGCCTGTTCTAGGTCCTATCAATTCCAAAGATTTTAAGAGAGACTTTGAGATTGTCCTTTACTCTTTGTATCACTTCTCCTGACCACTATGTGCACCCTTGCCCTGTGAGTTCTCCATAAAATAATCTTTTTAGCAAGCATACATTTCGCATTCCAACAACGTGGTCAGCCCATCAGAACTGCACTCTCTGAAGCAGAGTTTGAATGCTTGCCAGTTTAGTTCAAGTAAGAACCTCACTGTCTGGTACCTTATTCTGCCAGATGATCTTCAGAATCTTCCTAAGGCAATTCAAATGGAAGTGATTCCATTTCCTTGCATGGCACTGGTAGACTCTTCAGGTTTCACAGGCATACAACAATGAGGTCAGTATAATGGCTCTGTAGACCTTCAGAGCCTTCAGTTTGGAAGACTAGACTTCAGTTTGGAAGTCAGAACGGGCCAAGGAACAGTGTTTGCATAAGGTGTTTGCTGCTGGACAACTCCAAGAAAAATGTCAGGAGCAGAACAGAGGTCTGTACACAACATTTATAGATCTGACAAGGGCTTATGGAAAATTGTGTCAAAATGTGGTTGCCCAGAGAAGTTCATCAGCATTGTATATCAATTTCATGAAAGCATGCTTGCTCAAGTTTTAAGTAATAGACAATGCTTTCATATCTCCCAGTCACTGGTGAAGGGAAACAAGGCTGTGTGCTTGCTCCCATGTTTTTAGCATGATGTTTTCAGCTCTGTTGTCAGATGTTTTCAATGACAATGAATATGGCATCAAGGTCAGCTACCACACTGATAGTAAATTCTTCAATTTTAAAAGGCCGAGACCAAAGTGAAGGGAATGTTGTTCTATGATATTCTGTTTGCAGAAGAGTGTGCACTCAAAGTATCCTCTGAATCTGAGATGCTATAAAGTATGGATCAATTTTCTGGTGCTTGTGCTAATCTTGGCCTGCCAATTAACACCAGAAACTGCAGGTGTTACATCAGCCACCACCACACTATCTATAGGTGCAGCCATCAGTTACAGCAAATGGAGAAGTTTTAAATGCTGTGAATAAGTTCATTTACCTTGGTAATGTATTTTCCAAAGATGTGCACATTGATAATGAAGTTCACACACACACACATTGTGAGAGCTAGCTGTTTGGGAGACTCCAAAGGGAAGAATGGGAGAAAAGAGGTATTTTTCCTAAGAGCTATTGAAAGTACCCTGGAGTGTACTGAGTCACGAAGTAAGTTGGTCAACTCTGCATACTGACAGTTCTACATAGAACGGGCAAAACAGAGATACCTGAGTCAGAGAGATCAACTAGGAGACGATTTCAATAATCCACACAAGAGATGATGAGGGCCTGAATTAATGTGGTAGCTGTGTGAGTGGAGAGATGAGTCATATTGTGAAAAATGTTATGAAGATAAAACAACTAATTGGGTATGTAGGATAGAATCTGGGAAAATTTGAGATTAACAAAGACAAGATTATGTACCTAAGAGATGAAAAGAATCATAGTAACCTCAACAGGATCACAGTTCATTAGCTAGAGAGGCTTTCATTGGGGTGGAGAATAGAATATTGATTTTGAGTTGTCTCTGAGACATCCAATTACCAATGTTTAATAAGTCACTGATAATATAACATTTTAACTCATCAAACGTGGGCTGAATATATAGATTTGTGAGTCACTGAGGCAGCTTGGTGGCCTAGTGGACAGAGCACCAGCCTAAGAGTAAGGAGGACCTGAGTTCAAATGTGGCCACAGATACTTTCTAGCTATGTATGTGACCTTGGACAAATCACTTAGCCCCAATTTACACTGCCCTTCCCCCCAAAAAAGGATCTGTAAGTTATTTATAGAAAATGACAAATCCTTTAGGTAATAAAATCATTGGTAGACAGCATAAAGAGAGAAATGAGCCAATGGCAGGATCTTGGAGCATACTTACAATTAGAGGGCACAATATTATTAAGTCATCATAGGAGACAAAGAAGAAGCATCCAGATAGGTAGAAGAACTAAGAGAAAATAGTGTCACAGAAGTCCATATGGGAAAAAGTATTGATGAGGGAACGGTAGTCAGAAGTGTAAAATGCAGCAGGTTAAAAAGAATGAGATCTCAGATTGCATTATAAAGTAGCAATCATCAAAACTACTTGGTACTGGCTAAGAAATAGAAGGATAGACCAGTTGAATAGGTTAGGTACTCAAGACACAGTAGTCAATGAATATAGCAATCTCCTATTTGATAAACCCAAGGACCCCAGCTTCTGGGATAAGAACTCATTGTTTGACAAAAATTGCTGGGAAAACTAGGTAACAGTGTGGCAGAAACTGAGAATAGACCAATTTCTGACACCATACACAAGAACAAAGTCCAAATGACTACATGATCGAGGTATAAAGATTGATACTATAAACAAATTAGGAGAGCAAGGAAAAGTGTATTTGTCAGATTTATGGAGAATGGAGAAATTTTTGACTAAACAAGAGATAGAGAACATTGTGAAGTGTAAAATGGATCACTTCGACTAAGTTTTTGCACAAACAAACTCAATGTAGCCAAGATTAGGAGGGAAGCATAAAACTGGGAAAGAATTTTTGCGACTAGTATCTGGGATGAAGGAGAACTGAGCTAAATGTACAGGAATACAAGTTGTTCTCCAATTGATAAATGGTCAAAGGATATGAACAGGCACTTTTCAGAGGAAGAAATTAAACTTATCTATAATCATATGAAAAAGTACTCTAAATCATTAGAGAGATGTAAATCAAAACAGTTCTGAGGTACCACCTCACACCTATCAGATTGGCTAACATGACAAAACAGGAAGATGATAAACATTGGAGAAGATTTGGAACACTAATTCATTGTTGGTGGAGCTGTGAGATCATCCAACCTTTCTGAAGAGCAATTTAGTAGTATGTTGAAAGGGCTACAAAAATGTGCCCATCCTTTGACCCAGTAATATCACTTCTAGGACTTCCAGGACTGTATCCCAATGAGATAACAAAAATGGGAAATGATCCCACATGTACAAAAATATTTATGACAGTTCTCTTTGTGGTGGTCAAGAACTGGAAATCTAGGGGATGCCTATCAATTGAGGAATAGTGGAATAAGTTGTGATATATGAATGTAATGGAATACTATTTTGCTATAAGAAATGATGAACAGGAAGACTTCAGAGAGGCCTGGAAGGACCTATATGAACTGATGCTGAGTGAAAGGAGGAGGACTCTGTACACAGCAACAACTACAGTGTGAAAATAATTTTTCTGGTAGACTTGGCCCTTCACAGCAATGCAAGCACCTAAAAATCTCTCAGTGGACTCGAGGCAAAATGCCTACCACATCCAGAGAAAGAACTATGGAGTTTGATCACAGAATGGAGCAGACCATTTTCTCTTGTGTTATGTTTTGTTTTGTTTTCATGGTTTCTGCCATTCATTTTACTTCTTCTATGGAACATAATTAAGGTGAAAATGTATATAAGAACGTATGTGTAGAACCTATATAAGATAACATGCTGTCTCAGAGAGGGAGGGGGAGGAAGGTAGAAAGGTGGGGGAGAGAAGGGGAAATAAGATATATGGAAGTGATCATAGAAAACTGAAAACAAATAAATTAATTAAATTTTAAAAAGAAGAATGAGATCTAAGAAAGGAGTATTGGATTTAGCAAATAGATCTTTGATAACTTTGGAGAGAAGAGTTTTTTCACTTGAGTGATGAAGTTGGAAGTCAGGATAAAAAGGAGAAGAAATGAATGAGAGGTGAGGAACATGCATAGACATGTCTTTCAAGGAATTTGCTTTAAGTAAGGGGAGAAGAGATTTAGAATAACTTTAGGGGATGGTAGGGCCTAATAAAGAACTTTTTTAAGGAGGGGAAAACATAGGAATGTTCAAAGATAGTAGAGAAGGAACATGCAGAGATGGAAGATTATAGAGGAAGGAAATGATGGAAGATGCAGTCTGGTACAGAGATGTGCAAGGGTGGAATCAAGATTGTCCTTGGCAAGGAGAAAGGTCCCCACATTGACAGAGATTGGAAGAAAGGAAAGAACAGGGGTTGATGACAAGAGATTTTGAGATGAAGGGGAGAAAAGTGAACTCACAGTGAATGGCCTCAATTTTCTTGAAGTATACTAATGTCCCTGATATCATTTTATGTACTATAGAAAATCTATTTTTTTAGATGGGGTAGTAGTGCTGAATTTGGAGTCAGGAGACCCAGTTTCAAGTCTCAGATCATCCATTTGCTACTTATATGACCATGGCAAAGTCAATGAACCTTTATAGATCTCCATTTCTACATATGTGAAATGGAGATGAGAGTGGGCAGAAACTGTGGGGAAGGAACAGTCCTTTTTGGATCTTAACCTGTGATCCTATGATTAAAAAAAAACCCTATACCCAACATAGCAACTTTTCTTTCTGATAAAAGAGTACAAATGAGAAAAGATGAAAAGAGAGATTCAATCAAACATAAAATAGTGTTCATCTTTGAACATGACACAGATCAAAGGAACTAATCACTTTACTGGCTATCAACTGGAATCTAAAGAATGACTTAGAATAATTTTATAGTAGTGTGGTTATCCCTCTACCCCTGCTTCTCTAAGTTTACTCTTTCATTATGGACCTGCTTACCCCCAATCTGAACTGACAGAGTTCCTCAGAATTTTGCTACTGTATCTCTTAGGGTTCCTAAGCCCCCTAAAAAAAAATCACAAAGCAAAAATAATAGTTACTTAAGATTCTACTCTTAAGGGGGGGCAGAGCATAGATGGCAGAGTGCTCTAGCCTTTTCCCCACAGCCCATAAAATACCTGTAAAGAAAGATTCTCAACAAATTCTAGAGCAACAGAAGCCACAAAACGACAGAGTGGAGGAGATTTCCAACCCAAGGTGACCTAGAAGGCCAGCGAGAAAGTTCTATCACACCGAAAGTGGAGCAGAGTACAACCCAGTCTGGGATGTGGGGCACTGGGAGGAGCAGGATTGGAGCAGGCTTCAGGGATAGAATCCCTGGCGGCAGTGGCAGTTCACAGATCTCTCAACCTACAGGTGCCAAAGGCAGCTTCAAAGGTCAGTGACAAAGGTCAGTCACCTCTGTGACAAGGGAACACGGTCTTCCCCTAGCCCTGGCCCCAGGAGGCAGTGGAGGCAACAGCAGGAGTAGGTGAGGGTGGCAGTGGCCTGGCCAGCAGCAGGCAGCATTGTCTGTTGAATAAAGCCCCTAGGGGAATTGAGCAGCTGATCTGAATCTCAACCCTGAGAGCGGTCTTGGGGTATAGTGTAGTTGAAGGCCTCAATGAGTAAACTCCTCTCTCTTGATTGTGCCACCTTGGAGGAACTGACGTCTTACAGGTCCCCCGAGTATACCATACTGTTGACAAAGGACTCAAAAGTCAAGTAACTGGTTGGAAAAATCCCCAAAAAAGGGGAAAAAATAAGACTTTCTTGGTGAACAGGTATTCTCTCCCATCCTTTCAGATGAAGAAGAATAAATGTCTACCACCAGTGGAAGACATAAAAGTCAAGGCTTCTGCATCCAAAGCCTTCAAAATGCAATGGTTCCAGGCCATGGAAAAGCTCAAAAAGGATTTTGAAAATCAGGTAAGAGAGGTGGAGAAAAAATTGGGAAGAGAAATGAGAGCAATGTAAGGAAATCATGAAAAGTGAGTCTACAGTTTGCTAAAGGAGATCCAAAAACATGATGAAGAAAATGGCACTTTTAAAAATAGGCTAACCCAATTGGCAAAAGTGGTCCAAAGAGCCGATGAGGAGAAAAATGCTTTAAGAACCAAAATTAGACAAATGGAAAAGGAAGTTCAAAAACGCATTGAAGAAAATAGTTCTTTAAAAATTAGAATGCAACAGACGGAAGTTAATGACCTTATGAGAAACCAAGAAATTACAAAACAAAACCAAAACAATGAAAAAATGAAAGATAATGTGAAATATCTCATTGGAAAAACAACTAACCTGGAAAATACAGGAGAGAAAATTTGAAAATTATGAGACTACTGAAAACCATGATCAGAAAAAGAGCCTAGACATCATCTTTCATGAAATTATCAAGGAAAATTGCCCTGATATTCTAGAACCAGAAGGCAAGATAAATATTGAAAGAATCTACCAATCACCTCCTGAAAGAGATTCAAAAAGAGAAACTCCTAAGAATATTGTAACCAAATTTTAGAGTTCCCAGGTCAAGAAGAAAATATTGCAAGAAGCTAGAAAGAAAAAATTCGAGTATTGTGGAAATACAATCAGGATAGCACAAGATCTAGCAGCTCTACACTAAGGGATTGAAGGACTTGGAATATGATATTCCAGAAATCAAAGAAACTAGGATTAAAACCAAGAATCACCTACTCAGCAAAACTGAGTATAATACTTCAGGGGAAGACATGGTCATTTAATGAAATAGAGGACTTTCAAGCATTCTTGATGAAAAGACCAGAGCTGAAAAGAAAAGTTGACTTTCAAACACAAGAATCAGTGATGAGCTGATCCAACCATTCTGGCGAGCAATTTGGAACTATGCCCAAAAGGTTACAAAAATGTGCATACCCTTTGACCCAGCAATATCGCTTGTAGGACTCTATCCCCAAGAGATCACAAAAATGATAAAGGGTCCCACATATACAGAAATATTTATAGCGGCACTCTCTGTGGTGGCCAAAAACTGGAAATCAAGGGAATGCCCATCAATTGGGGAATGGCTGAATAAATTATGGTATATGAATGTAATGGAATACTATTGTGCTATAAGAAATGATGAACAGGAAGACTTCAGAGAGGCCTGGAAGGACTTATATGAATTGATTCTGAGTGAAAGGAGCAGAACTAGAACTTTGTACACAGCAACAACCACAGT
>JAQQSK010006293.1:0-14500 GCA_028658325.1 Potorous gilbertii
AATCTCCTTCACTGTGTTGCTGCGCGGCTTCCACTGTTCCAGAATTTGTCAGGAGTTCTTTTTACAGGAAATCTATGGGCTGTGGGTTCGGACCTAGCTTAGGTGAGTCTTTCTACTCCGCCATCTTGGCTCCGCCCCTGCATCTATATTTATTAGGGAAATTGGTCTATGATTTTCTTTCTTTGTTTTGGATCTTCCTGGTTTAGGTATCAAAACCATATTTGTATCATGAAAAGAATTGGGAAGGACTCTTTCTTTGCCAGTTTTACCAAATAGTCTATATAGTATTGGAATTACCTGTTCTTTAAATGTTTGATAGAATTCACTTGTAAATCCATCTGGCCCTGGAGATTTTTTCCTAGGGAGTTCATTGATGGCTTGTTCATTTTCTTTTTCTGAGAGAGGGTTATTTAAGGGTTCAACTTCCTCTTATGTTACTCAGGGCAATTTTTATCTTTTAAAATAATCATGTGTCTCATTTAGATTGCAGAATTTATGGGCATACAGTTGGGTAAAGGAATTTCTTATTATTGTTTTAATTTCTTCCTCATTGGAGGTGATATTACCCTTTTCATTTTTGATACGGGTGATTTGGTTTTCTTTCTTTTTTTAAATCAAGTTGACCAAAGGTTTATCAATTTTATGGTTTTTTCATGAAACCAAATCTTAGTTTTATTTAGTCGTTCTACAGTTTTCTTTATTGAAATTTTATTAATCTCTCCTTTGGTTTCCAGTATTTCTAATTTGGTATTTACTTGGGGATTTTCAATTTGTTCTTTTCAGAGCTTTTGCAGCTGCATGCCCAAGTCATTGATCTCCTCTTTCTCTGTTTTATTCATGTAGTTACTCAAAGATATAAAACTTCCCTTCAGAACTGCTTCTGCAGTATCCCATCAAATCTGATAGCTTGTCTCATTATTGTCATTCTCTTGAGTTGTTGATTGTTTCTATAATTTCTTGCTTAACCCACTCATTCTTTAGGATTAGATTGTTTAGTTTCCAATTAGTTTTTGATGTATTTTCCCATGACCTTTGATTACATATAAGTTTTATTGCATTATGATCTGAGAAGGATGCATTGACTATCTCTGCCTTTCTGCACTGGATTGTGAGGTTTTTATGCCCTAAAATATGGTCAGTTTTTGTATGTGTGCCAAGTACCACTGAGAAAAAGGTATATTTCTTTATATTCCCATTCAATTTTCTCCAGAGATCTATCATATCTGCCTTATCCAGAGTTCTATTCACTTGCTTAACATCTTTCTTGTTTATTTTGAGGTTTGATTTATTAAATTCAGAGAGAGGGAGGTTGAGGTCCCCCATTAGTATAGTTTTCCTATTTCTTGCTGTAACTCCCTTAACTTTGCCTCTAAGAATCTGGATGCTATACCACTTGGAGCATGTATGTTTAGTAATGAAATTGTTTTGCTTCATTGTCTATGGTTCCTTTTAGGAGAATATAGTTTCTTCCTTATCTCTTTTGATTAGATCTATTTCTGCTTTTGCTTTGTCTGGGATTAGGATTGCTACCCCTGCTTTTCTTATATTAGCTGAAGCACAATATATTCTGCTCCAACCTTTTACCTTTATCCTGTGTGTATCCCCCAGTTTCCAATGTGTTTCTGGTAAATGATATATTGATGGTTTATGGTTTTTAATACATTCTGATATCCATCTATGTTTTATGGGAGAGTTCATCTCATTCACATTCAGTTAGATTGTTATCTGTGTCTTTCCCTCCATCTTCTTTCCTGTTTTTTAAGCTTTTAGTTCTCCTTTCTACCTTCCCCTTCTTAATACAGTTTTAGTTTTTGAGCATCACCTCCCTCAGTCTTCCCTCCCTTCTTTCAGTCACCCTCCTTTTTAATCCCCTTTTCCCTTACTACTGCTTCCCTCCCTTTTATTCTTCCCTCCCTTTCTTTCCCCCTTCCCTTCCTATTGCCTATAGAGCTAATTGTATTTCTATACTTAATTGAGTTTCTTGTACCCTCCTTAAATCAAATCAGATTAGAATACCTTTCAAATAATGCTCATCTCCCTCCCCTTTTCCCTCTACTGTAATATATTTTTGTGCCTCTTCTTGTGATGGAATTTATTTTTTTCTGCCTCTTCATTTTCACATCTCCCATTACAATCCCTTCACATCCTTAAATCACATTTTTTTTTATCATCATATCATTTAATTTATATCCACTTCCTCTATCTAGGTATATCCCTTTTACATTTCATAACAGATATACATTTCTCAAGATTAACAAGTATCATCTTCTCTTATAGGAATGTAAACAGTTTGTCCATACTGTGTAACAAGTTTTTTTTCCTCGTTTACCTTTTTATGCCTCTCTTAAGACCTGAGTTTGAAGATCAAATTTTCTATTGAGTTCTGACCTTTTCATCAGGAAGCTCTGAAAATTCCTTATTTCATTGAATGTCCATCTCCTTGCCTGAAATATTACACTCAACTTTGCTGGGTAATCAATCCTCACTTGTAGTCCTGACTCCTCTGCCTTATGGAATATTATATTCCAATTCCTTCATTTTTTCAATGTAGATGCTGCAAAGTCCTATGTGATTCTGACTGTAGCTCCTCGATATTTGTATTGTTTCTTTCTGGCTGCCTGCAGTATTTTATCCTTCGCTTGATAGTTCTAGAATTTGGCAATGATATTCCTTGGTGTTTTTAGTTTAGGGTCCCTTTCAGGAGATGAATGGTGAATTCCTTCTATGGCTATTTTGCCCTCTATGTCTAGAACTTCTGGGCAATTTTCCTTGATGATGTCTTGGATGATATTGTCCAGGCTCTTTTCTTCATCATGGCTTTCTGGTAGACCAATAATCCTTAGATTTTCTCTCCTGAATCTATTTTCCTCAGTTGTTTTTCCAATTAGATATTTTACTTCTTTTCTATCATTTCATTATTTAGATTCTGTTTGACTGATTCTTGATGTCTCATAGATTTATTAGCTACTACTTGTCCAATTTTTATTTTTTATCAAATTGTTTTCTTTGGTTAACTTTTGTATCTCCTTTTCCATCTGTCCAGTTATTCCTTTCAAGGAGTTATTTTCACCAGTTAGGTTTTGTACTTCTTTTTCCATTTGTCCAATTTTCCTTTTTTAAGGAGCTGTTCTCTTAAGTGAATTCTTTTTTTCATATTTTTAAGATCATTGCCCGGTTTTTCTTCTATTTCTCTAATTTGAGTTTTAAAATCATTCCCAGAGCTCTTCTAAGAAGGTTCTTTGTGCTTCCAGCCATTCATATTCCCTTCTGAAGTTTCAGATGGGAGTACAGTCTCAATGCTGACCTCTTTGGTATTTGTGTTTTGGTCCTTGTCCCCATAGAAAGATTCTATGGTCTTTTCTTTTCTGCTTTGCTTCTTACTCATGATAATCACCCTATGCCTGGATTTTGTAGTAAATCTCTGCATCTGTGGCACATGAAGATCTGTCCCACAGCTCCTGTGCTTTGAAGTTTTGTGTGTTGTGACCTCTGGTTCTTTTAGCTGGAAACCAAAATTCTGCCGCTTGCCTGGTGCTGATCTGGCTGGTGTTTGAAAACAAAGGTCAGGTGATATCTTTTTTGGGTTTTCCCCAAAGTTACCCTGGGCTAGCTCATTAAGTTTGGGGGAGGGATGGTCTGGCCACAGAAGGTCTCCTTTGCAGAGCTAGAACAGAGGCAAGCTCAGTTTCTGCACTAGTGTCTTCCCAATTCCCCTGGGGTGCTGAGGCATGCCTGGGGTCCTATTAGCAGTTGCTGGCTTTGCCCCCTGGGCTTCAGGATCTTCTTCCAGTTTGTTGAGTGGGATTGTCTGGACCAGCTCTGATCCTACACTGGTCACCTTCAGCCACAGCAAGAGGAACCCGCCTTATCAATTTTCCTAGTTTCATGTGCTAAGTCTTTTTACCCCTTTCAGCTTCTCCCATTGTTCCAGGGTTTTTCCAAAGGAGATATTTTCTGGGCTTGTCAAGGTCAACAAGGAGAGGGAGATAGCAATTACCAATCACTCTGCCATCTTGGCTCCCAGAACCAACTTACTTTTTATACATCTTTAGATGACTTAGCTGTTTTCATGTTGGATCCCTCAGTAGACTGCGAATTCATGTAAATACTGCATTATGGATATTTTTGTATTTCCAGCACCTAGCACAATGCCTGGCACATAGTAGGATTTAATAAATGCTGACTGTATTGCTGACTGATGTTGTATGAACCACTTTATTTCTCTGGGTCCCAGTTTTCTCATCTTTAAAATAAGGAAACTGGATCAAAGTCCATTCCTGATCTAAATTCTATGATTGTAACTTCTAGTGTAGCCAGTCCATGATTCACTTTAGGCTCTTCTCTGAAGTCTCAATAAAGCATATTGATTTCATAAAAGTTTTCAGAGTGTGCTGGACTTGTGTCCTTCTATATTTTTTCTCAATCTTTGAAAGTAATTTTACTCTATTTTCACCATTCTCACAGTCACCCAGGGCTTGAAAACTCACAGTTATTTCTAAATCCCTGCCTGTTCATAATACAAGATAAAGATGCCCCCCTCCCCCATTAATAGGCCTCAGATGAAGCCCATTAATGGGAGACTTGTTTTGTAGGAAGGCCCATACTTTTTGTTAATTAATGAGGTACTGGGTCACAAAGGTGGTGATGCCCTCCTGCTCTGAAAAGTATATATACTCTGAGGTGAGGTTTTGGTTTTGGGGTATACTCTTTAGAAGAAGGTTCTTGTGTCAGATGAGACTCTGAGTAGCAATTAAAAAGTCCACACCCCCCCCCCCACTTCAAAAACCAGATGTCAGTGCTTTTCTCTCTAGTAACTATGTATGTATATAATGTTCAGAAAGTTGAATCTATTGATCTGTGATGTATGTATTGCTTATGGTTAGACAGTTAGAAGCACTGTCAGTCTTTATTTCTCTGCTTTTATTTTCTCTGTCGGTAAATGTGATTAAAGAAGATTGTTGACTCTTCAAAAGTTGCTTTCCTTTTAATAAAGTAGATCTAAGAACCTGTGCTAGCAGTCCATCCTGAATGTGTCAGTGTGCTTGCTGCTACACTATTCCTTGCCCTTAGATACTGAATTGTGTTGATTCTACCTCCACACAGTAGAGTCTTAACTGTTTCTTCATTTCCATTTTCACTTATGCCACACTTGTTATGCACTCACTATATATAGCCTAAAGTATTTCAGTAAAAGTCTAATGGGTTTACCAATCTCTCTTTCCTTCAATCTGTCCTTTATATTTGTACTATTTTTCCAATGTGAATATCTGATTATATAAAATCTATACTTCAGAAGACCCATATTGCCTCTTAAATATATTCAAAAGCCTTTTTCTGTCATTCAAAGCCTCTCAGGTTGCAACTGACTTTTTTGAACTTATCTCATATTACTTGTTTTCTATATTGAAATAAAACTGGTCTATTCACTTTTCTTAAAGTACATCTTACTTTTCCTTGTTTCATTCCTTTGTATATACTTCAAAAGTTATATTCCTGGTTCTATCAGTTAAAATTTTTCTTATTTTTAAAGGTTGAGGTCAATTTCCTCTCTGTTCCATGTAATTCTCCTTGATTTCCTAAGACAAAAGTTATCCTTTACTCATCTGAACTCTAAGGAGTAAGTTTTATTTTTCATATTTTTTTTAAATTTACATAGTTTTGTATTTACTAGTCTGTAAATCTTATTCCAGCCTTACTATTTGATGAGGTTTTCGTTAAGGTTTTTATAGAGCTCATATAGAGTCTTTTATAGAGCCTACTTTAGCACCTTACACAGTGGCAGGTATTTGAAAAGGACTCCATGTATTTGAAAGAACTGGAGAGAATTGAATTCTGGGTCATCATGAAATATACTACCACCATTCATATATATATATATCATTCATACACAAATACATACATATTATGACACTATATATGTATACATATATATATGTTCATCCATTAACTTAATATTTATTGTATAGCTAACGTATCAATAGCCTATTCCCTTGCCAGAAGCTGATAGCCATTATTATAAACCATAATGTAGAAAAACAGGCCTTGTTTCCAAAAAGCCAACTGTTTCCTTCCCAGGTCTTCATGATGCCATGACTTTCAACTTGAAGTAGAGATTAAATCATCAACTCTGACTATATGTCCTTTGGCTTCTGCTTAAATACTTCAAAATCACTGGAAATAAATAATTTCTTTTGCTTTGCATCATTTTTTCTACTTTTACAAGAAAAATAACATTAGAAGCTAAAATGCTAGAGGGAGGTAACTGAAATAGTACAATAAAACCAGGAAATAAAAGTCTTTTCCTTATTATAATTCACTTTGTATAGTTTCAAAACTTGAAGAGAATGGAACCACTTTGATAAGTTTATGAATAGGAACAAATGGGGAGGGGGAGGCATACTCAACTGGAATTTCTTCAAATATTCATTCAAATACACATCTATTTGTATATATTTATGAATACACTTATATTTGTCATATATATGTGTATGTATATATATATATATATTTGTGAGTACATGTGTGTATACCTATATGTATGCATATGTGTAAAGTTCTATAACAATATGGTATCCTCTGGGGATATACACAGCTTATACTCAGTCCCTTGTGGGTCCTTAGTCCTAAAACTATAGTTCACAAGTCTTAAATGGTACATATACCTTTAATAATCAGCCAAAAGATACAATTAACTCAAAGCAAAGACATTTATTGTTTCATAAGAACAGTAACTATGGAACATTATTCCATAAACCTGAAGCACCACCTCCACAAATACATACAGAATCAGTATAAAGAATGATTGAATACACAGAGTAGACTGATAGTAAAATATATCTACAAGGGAAATATATGTGGTCAATATTCCTCATGTTTCTATCACTGCAAGTAAATCATAGGCTTTTTCTTTTCATTGTGCCCTCATGATGCTTCCCCTGGGGTCAATGTCTCTGTTGGGCAAATTACTCAGTTATATTCCTAAGACATTCTTTCTGAAACCTGATTCCCACATATTCGGGGGTAATTCTCTCTTGAATCTATTTTTGTCTGTTTTTTCTTCTTTCTGGGTTCATTCTCCTGATAGCTACTTCCAATGACTATCTCTATTCCAGTGGTTTTGGTGTCTCCTACTGAACGAATAACTCTAGTGCAAGGTTCCACATTTGATGGGGAGATGTTGAAATGAGAGAGAATTCTCTAATCCCCACTTCTTCCCCTCTGGAAGGGGTACAAGAAGAAAGAAGAAATGTGATCTATTGTTCTTCCTCAATAATTTACTCTCCTTTAGGCTGCCATGATTTAACCTTTTAAAGCTATCCTGTTCAACTGTATCTCCAGAGGTGGTGGCAAACTGTTTTTTTCAAAGTAAGGCTAATCTTTAACAAATGAAGAAGGCAAACTTTCTTTCTACTTCCATCAAACTTAATCAAAGAATTTTTTGTACCACATAAAGGGGTAACCAAGAATATAGAACTTTTTTTTTTCCTTTTGCTTCACTTGTCCTTTACTTTTCAGGGAGTATTTCAATAGAACCAGGGAGGGATGTCTTAGATAATCCTCTCCACAGTCACATACATTTACAAACAAACATATAGAAATACATTGTTTTCCTTTTCTGGTCAAAAACAAATACTTTTTCCTTCTCGTCTTTGTATTACTAGTGACTAATATACAGTATGAACTTAATTAATACTTTCTGAATTATTGAGTGATTGACTTATGGTCAATCAGGGACGTCCTGTGGCAAAAACTCCTTCTACTGTGTAGATCTGCACAGCTCATTTGCTCCAATTTTCAGTCTTAGAAAGTTGTCTGGGATACCAAGAGTTGGTGTTTTCAACAGGGTCATGTGTTTTGTAAAGTATTTTTACTGAGGTCTTCCTGAATCCTGAGCCAGTCCTATATGCACCTCATCACATGGCTTGGAAACAATTCAAAAGAAAGCAAGTTCCATAGAAAGAGTCTTAGATTTGGAACCAAGAATATCTTACTATGCATCATGGTTCAGCTACTTATTTATCTGTGTGACTTTAAGTCATTTTATCTTTTAAACCTCTGCTTCCTTTTCTATATAATTATGGGATTAGACTAAATAGACAATGGACTGTCCTTCTGAGGACCTCATCATTAGAATACAGGACCTTGAGCTATGATTTTCTGTTGGACTCAATACTTGCTGAGCTGATGCAAATTGAAGAGAATAGAACCAGGAAAAAGTGTACAAAGCAACATCAGTATTATAAGGATCATCAACTGTGAAAGACTTAGCTACTTTGAATAGGAAAATGATCCAAGACAATTTCGAAAGACTCATGATGAAAAATAATATCCACCTCCAGAGGAAAAAAAAAACCTGATGAATTCTGAGTACATATTGAAACATTATTTTGTAAAATTTTACTTTCCTCATTTTTGTGTGTACGTGTCTGTTTTCTTTTGCAAAGTGACTAATACATAAATATATTTTGCATAGCTTCACATGTGTAATTGATATCATATTACCTTCATAGGTGGAGGAAGGGAAGGAGAAAGAGAGAGAATTTGGAACTCAAAATTTTCAAAAATGATTGTTAATTTTTGAATTGGAAAATATTTAATGAAATACAGTATTTTAAGATAATTTTTAAAGATGACCTGCTAAGGTCTAATGAGGTTCTGGTCACAGTTAACAGAGACAACAGATAGAATGACATAGTTTTGAAATATAAAGAGAATGATCTAGAGAGGTTGATAAGGGAACTACAAGTCAGTGTGTGTGTGGGGGGGGAAATGATTACATTGGTGTATTACAGAAATATCTTGCAACCCTCCTTTTTTTAAACTATAGGCATTGGTAGCACGTTTCTGCCATAATTCTGCTTTTAAATTTGCTTGTGTCTGGTACCTCACAAGTGTGTCAAAAATTTAAAACTTGTATTTTGATATCCTCTGACAAAAGCACAAAATATGCATTATTTTTAATACAAGAAATTTGTCACAAAATATATTTCTTCAATCCCTGAGTGCTATCATCTAAGGGGAAAATTTGAGTAAATGTAATATGAAGATGAGACAATAACTAATTGATTGTAAATACACCTTGAAAATGCAAAATGGAGGTAGATTTGTTTCCAGTTTTATGCCATAGAACCCTTGTGTACATATAGAAAGAGAAGAATGGTGCTATGTAGTCATGTTAGAATTATTGGTAATACCTCTGAAAAATGGAAATTCCCCATAAATTATTGATTCTATCTGGTACATATCTGATGTTGGTAATTGACTTTTAAGACTCTAGTAGCAAACCCTGTATTTAAGCAATGTCATTTGGGCTGCACAAGATGAGACTGTACAAATCTTTCCAATTTAATCTTGTCATTCTGACCCTGTACTCAGTGTGTGGCAAACCATGACTTCATAAAGTCATTTATTTTAACTAAAAGGTTCCACTTCAGCTATCAATTCAAAATCTGTCCAATCTTTGAACAGACTTAGAATTCTAAATTGCAGTCATCTTGCTTTGTTTTCTAGGTTTCAGTAACTCAATACTTGACCTTTTGATTTCATTCTTGGCTAATAAACTCATTGAAAACATGTTGTCATCCAGACCTAAGAATCATATTCTGAGAGATTCAATAGATTTTTTTTATTGTCATTTAAATTTACTTTCAAATTGCCCAAAGGAATTTTTGAATTGGAAAATCATGTTCATTTGCTTAACAAACATTTTATGTATGCCTATTATGTCTAATGCCCCATTTTAATTAACAGTCAAAAAACCTAAAATTTATTAGACAAAAATCTATGCCACATACATCTATAATGTTAGTGGGTTTCCCCCCAACAATAACATTCATAGTACATATGTGCATTTAGGTGAACAGTTTGTTGAAAAAAGGAAGAGGAAAGACTTGTAGAATTAACACACTTTAAAATCTTGCCAGTAAATACCATGGATAAAACTTTCCAAAGACACATTTTAGCGCACACTTTTAGTAAATATAATTTTTTTCCTTTTAATTATTTCTAAAACCCTTTACAAAGTATCTTAAAATGTTTTCTCCAATCTTGGGCTACGGTGAATTCTTCATTCCCCTTGTATCTTGATGTGTTAACTACAGCTATGTTTACAGATACAAGAGATTTAGTCAGTCAATGAAAAATATTGCCTTCCTTTGATGGACCTCTCTCCAATTTGAAATTTTCACTAGCTTAGCTGGAACAAAATATTCTGTGTGAACCCCCTTATCTCAGAAAGTTGTCAAAGCAATGACAGTGCTATTACAGAGAAAGCCTTTAAAAATCAATGGAGAATAAATTGTTAAATGTAAACTGGACAAAAACCATCAACCATGTCCCCAAAAATATTCTCTTTCTGCAGTGCTTGGAATGATATTATTGGCAAAGAGACAACACTGATGGAGAAAGGCATACAAAGTCAAAAAAGGTCATTAAATTTTAATGTGGAAAATTAAGTACATGACTCAGACTTCAGGCAAAACCACATTCAACCTTTAGCTTAGTAGAGTATACAAAGGAATAACATCTTTAGTTTTCTTTACCTTCCTAGAGAATCTAAGTCAATGATCCTGCTTCTAAATCTTTACAAAAAATATTTTATGAATGCTTTCAAATAGAGATAAAATTATTTAACGTTATTAAGTACCCATAAATTTGCCTGAATGCAGACACAATTTGGTGTTTCAAAAACCACTTTGTAAAACTGACAAATTTCCCAAGGTTTAAATCAAGGAAGTGCCAGGTACAGTGGAAGCAAAGGACCTAGGCATTGCTGACAAGGGGCCCTGAGCTTGTGCCCTATAGACTCATCCACAGATTTACCAAAGGAAACAATAAAGTACTAAGTAAACACTGATAAAAGAAAGGAATGTGTCAAAATGACAGTTTTTTTCCTGGGATGTAGTCTCCCAGTATAGTATCCTATGTTGGTTTTTTATCTGTAAAATGTAACTTTTCCTGGCTGTGATTATGTTGTTCCACCAAAATGGAAATTTTGTTGATCTGAATAACAGGCAAGTTCAAGGTCAATTCTGTTAGTCTTTGGAACTTATTTTCATACTTGTATTTGAAGTTGAGAGTAGCTTAATGCTTTGGGAATTCACTTTATATTAAGTACCAGTAGCACTGGGAAGCTAGGAGGAGAGGGGAGCTTTGGCATACTAATCTGCTCAACTCTTCTTAGTAGTAACCCACAAAATCCTGAAAATGGATAGCTCATTTTTCTGCTCTCTTTCTTATCCACCCAAAGCAGAAATCTCTCTCACAAATCTTTCCTAGAAAACGTACATAATTGAGATAGTGAGTTTCAGAAAATTTCCCTGTTTTGTAAACTCATCAAGAGAATGGAAAAATTTGAATGTCACTAGAACAACTAATGAATGGAGTAGGTGTCAAGGCACTCATTGAAAAAGACAACTATAATCTGTTTAATAATTATCATAAGAATAGCTGCTATTCATATAGCATTTTAAAGTTGTCAATGTGTGTTAAATAAATTGACTTTAGATCTGGTAACCATGTGAAGGAGTTTCTGAAATCATTCCCATTTTACTGAAGAAGAAACTAAATGATTTGACGGTGACAACAAACTTATTAAGTGGTAGAGCCAAGATTAAATAAAATCTCTCCTGATTCCAAGAGCAGAGCTTATTCTACTGCAAATATGTCAAAACACAGTTATTTAATATGTAGATGATTTGTCTATAGATAATGAAGAATTTATTATTATGTGTCTAGTGGTCAATTACTTTTATTCTGTTTTACATCACAAGGTTTTAAATCCAATCTCCCAAGCACACAAGCACTTGCCTTCCTCTTAATTGTATAAAAGAAAGCTTCAATCCTTTAGTCAAATTAATCATTTTGTGATGTGAAAAAAGTGGATGCTAAGAACATTCAGTTCCTTATTTTTCAAATGAGCAGATTTAGGCTCCTAGGCTTGAAAATATTGATAAAGGAAGAACTGAGTCATGGATATAAGGTATCATGAATTTTCAATATTAAAACCATGATAAAGCCAGATAGTTGGGACATGCACAGATCTGCACATCTGCTAAATGCTATTAGAGACATCAGATTAAGAGTTCTCACCTCTACTGAGCATATTATCTTGCAAGGGCATATGTCACATTCCCACATACATAAGATATAAAACGTGTCAGAAAGTATAGTATGCTGACATTGGCATCAGAAAGATGATTCACATTCATTTTCTAGCACCTGAATTAGTTGAGCCACTCCTTTAACCCCTCTGTGTGTCAATTTTTTGAAGGGTTTTGGCTAGATTGCATCAGGCCATAAATCAAATGCCCTGATGCATTGAAGAGTAAGAAGGAATGATTATCACTAGCTGATCTAAATTAGGAAAGACTTTGTGAAGAAGATGGCATGTGAGCTGGTTTTTAAAGGATGGATAAAATTTAAAATACTGGAAATGGGAGGTATATGTGTTACAGATGTGTAGAAAGTACTCCAAGTGTAGGGAACTCCTACAAAAGGTCTCTTTACCTCAAAAAGAGGGATGTCTAAAGATTGGAAATGGATTAAAAGTATAATGTTCAATGGCAAAGACAGAGATGAACTTTATGACAGATTAATCAAGTCCTCAAATTAATCAAATCAAGTTTTTGGGCAGATTACAGCCCAGGCCAGCACATGAGACAATCTGGAATATTCCCAACACAGGCATAGAGGAAAAATCATTCAGGAAAACCAGGAAGACATACTAGCGTCAGATTCACTGAATCCATTTTTTTAAAAGAAAAACTCACCTAGTATGCCTCTGCCCATTCCTCCCTCTTGTAGATAATCAGCTCTGCCAGTATTTTTTCTTCTTTAAACTTTCATGTGCTGGCTTCGGGAAAGCCCAGCATGGAAGAGAGGCTGGTGCCCTCATCAGGGTTTATTGGAAATAGCTTTTTTGGGCACATTTGGATGCTCTGACTTCCTTATTGTGATAACAAGAACCATAGTAGCTATGATTGTCCTGCCAAATTGCCCTCCCTGTATAGCCCATCTTCTTTCCTGTACCCAGGGTTGAGGCAGAAAATCATGTGTAAGGTGTGTGTGTGTGTGTGTGTGTGTGTGTGTGTGTGTGTGTGTATGTTGCTTATAGAGATTTATGTGTATTCATGTGACTTTATCTAGAAGGTGAGATGAGAATAGATAGCTCTAGTTTAGAGGCTCCTCTACCAACCCTTCCCTAAGGGAGATTTTTGATTCCTACCAGGTGAAGAGTAAGAAATTGGGGCCACAAAGCTGGTTGCTCTGCTGTCTTCAGAATAGGGGAACCAGACTACAATTTTATTTATCTATCCCCCTGAGTATTGTTAGTTTAGGAGAAATAACTTTAGATTCAAGTTACTCTCCTGGTCACTCTCCCTTAACGGGGAAAGAATGACCCAAGGTATATCTAAATACTTAACTCCATTCTCACCAAATGTTAGTTACATATAAACTACATACACGTAGTAGTGAATAAACCTGTTCACACAAGCTGATAGCACACAGAATAAGAGTTCTCAAATCAGATAATTCCTACAGATGAACATATACCAGACAATAGTAAATAAATCATCTGATTCTCTGATTCTCTCAACCTCTCAAACTTCTGCAATAAAAGAAATAATGTACCAAAGATAAAGAAACTTCAGCTGTCTTCATGATTTAGGACACTCAGAATCAAAAAGAAGGTAAAACAAACACCTTTTAACAAATTTCTACATTGAGCTTCCTCAGTACCCTCCCCTAATAACTCATGCTATGACATCGAGGCAACACTAGTGGACCCCCTGTGCTTGCAACCAAACCCAACCCCAACATTATTTCTTCTCTCCTTTTCTGCAGTGTCATTCCAGTATTGTGGAAGTCTGCTCAGGCAAGGACAAATGGCCAGCATAGCTCCATAGGGCTCAAGAGTATGGATGCTGGGGGCGGAGCCAAGATGGAGGAGTAGAAAGACTCACATTTGCTAGCTCCGAATCCACAGCCCATAGATTCCCTGTAAAAAGAACTCCTGACAAATTCTGGAACAGTGGAAGCCGCGCAGCAACACAGTGAAGGGGATTTCCGTTGCAGAGAGCCCTGAAAAACCGACCACAAAGGTACCCCGGATGGGAGCCGAGTTCTGTCCTGCCGAGTGCTCCCCTACCCCGCCCCGGCCACGCGGCACTGAGAGGAGCCAGCAGAGCCCAGCAGGCGTCAGGGACCTGAATCTCTGGCAGCGAGAAGGTCCCTCCACCCACAGATGCACAGGTCAGTGAGAGAGATGGGCTGAGAGGGGAGCGGGGTTTCTCTGGGACTCGGACCCCCTGGGAAGCGGCCTCTGTGGCAGAGGCTGAGGCAGCTCAGCCAGAGACTCCCAGAGCTGGCTGGAGCTCCACCCCAGCTCCATTACAAAAGGTCTCTGCATAAACCCCCTGAGGGAACTGAGCTTGAGAGGCGGCCCTGCCCCCACCTGAGAACCAGTAGATAAGCCCCCATTGAAGAGTGGCCAGGCCTG
>JAQQSK010006294.1:0-14500 GCA_028658325.1 Potorous gilbertii
ATGGGGAGAAACTGGAACTCAAAGTTTTAGAAACAACTGTTGAGTATTGTTCTTATTACTAGGAAATAAGAAATACAGGTAATGGAGAATAGAAAGTTATCTGGCCCTACAGGACAAAAGAGAAGATGGGGTAAGGGAAGGGAAGGATACTAGAAAAGAGGGCAGATTGGGAATAGGGATTATTAGAATGCTCAGTGTATTGGGGAAAAAATTTGGAACCCAAAATTTTGTGAAAATGGATGTAAAAATTAAATAAATAATTTTTAAAAAAAAATAAACGTTTTCATTAAATACAAGTCTTTGGACAAACACAATTTTATCTGTCAGTTACATCTCTGTCCTTTTTCAAATTGTATTTCCCAGCAGCATCTTCTTAATCACTCTCAAAATCTGCCTTTCTCTTAAGAATTCTCTACTTTCAATTGTTTACATTTTGTCTAGTGAGTATTTGTTGAATGTATGCGTTAATTAATGTAGTTGATATTGCAGTAGAAAGAAAATTGGCCTGAGTTGTGTAAAACTGGGCTAGTCACAACATCTCAGAGCTGGAGTTTTTTCCAATGTTAAAATAATGATACTAAAACTTTTTTTTCAGGATTTCTGTGAATATGTTCATGTTTCTAAATTACAAAAAGTTTGTTAAGGATAGTGAAAGGTAAAATGTCTGTAAAGGTTATAAAGAGACAGAACATTTATATTTGTTCCTAGAAGTAATAGGAAGTCATTGGAGTTTAATGATTTTAGAGAAAAGGGTAACATGAGCAGACCTTTACTTCAGGAAAATCACTTTGGCAACTTAGAAATAGATGGATTGAAGTGGACAAACAAATGAGAAGCCTGCTGCAGTAGTTTAGGTGAGAAGTGATGAGACTTTTTGAGTGGAGAGCAAGGAATGTAAATTCTCAAGCCTTATAGAAATCAGATGACTTTCTCAGAATGTATGGTGCTAAGCAACAAGAAAGAAATAAATATAATAACAAAAACTAAGTATCCTAAGACTGTTAAGTCTCAGATATTAGTTTGGCCACGGTAGTTCTATCACATTTTCCATGATCTTGCCTTAGGATAAGATATTCTATTTCCATAACCTGTATTTATGAATAGGATAAAATATACAGTAACTATTTTTAAGTTTATGTGATTCAGTAAGCTTCTCCTGTGTAACTTCAGCCCTTTTTAACTCAACAATAAAAATCTCTGTAGATGTTTCCCAAACTCAAATGATTCTAGGACTGGATTTAAAGAGACCTTAAAAACCAAATCATCCCAATTCTACAGTTTGCCAATCAGAAAAATGAGACCCAGAGAGACCAACAAATTTTTAATGTAGGATATTAAGTAGCAGAATAGTGATTCACATCCTCATCCTCTACTCCCAAATCCAGTAGTCTCCCAGCTGTTTATACGCCTAGCACCTTAATTTCATTAAGTTGTGAAATTGGCATGAATCACCCTATTAGTTATGGGTGTTTCTTAATTTTTTTTTTCAGTAAACCGATTTTCTGGCATAACCTATCTTATATACTTCTTGACTTTACATAAAATGCATTCTCTTATTGATGGTAAAAATCTGATCTTTATTTTAATCAAATTAATAATTATCCTTGAAAATAGAAAGTTAACCAGAAGAGTGATTCATGATTTTTCAAATTGTTTTTCCTTGTTGATTATTTTATTAGCATTCAGTCTTTAGTTGGAGATAGCATACAGATATTTTTACTATATATTTATTTAATTAATTTCCCTCAAATAAGTCATATAAGTTTTTAAAGAATTGTCATCTTCCTCTTGCTCTTTTCTTTTGAAAGTGAATGCATTGACAGGGTGGTGGGGAGGGCAGGATGTCAAAAATGTCTTTCCATAGTTTTACAAAAATCTATTGTGAGAATTGGTGATTAAACTACTCTTCCTGTATTTATACCTATAACATGATCTCTAAGGTCTGTTACAGCTCTAAATCTTATTATATGGATAAAATATGCTAAAGCGGTGTTGATCAGGTTGTGCTCAAACTGCATTTAAAATTTGAAGAAATAGTAGGCAATAAATATTGGTTGATTGACTATTAAGTTTTTTGTGCATCCAGCTCTTTTAACTACACTTACTTGGGCAGGAAGACATATAAATATGCATGGCATGATTTCATAAATCATCAGAACCACTTAACTTCTGATCAGCATATCTCTAGAAGGAAAAAATATTTTTAACCTCTTACGCTAAAAACAGTGATCTTTATAAATCTTTGAGGGGAAATAACCATCAGAAGCATACTATAACTAGGTAATTAAAGGTTTCTTAACTAAGCTCACAGCACCCTCATATGAAAGCAGAGAATCCAATCTATGAGTATAGTAAGTGATCAAGATCTCTGTGTCTTCTGTTATCTAGTTTTTGATGACCATATTGGCGTCAATGATGCAGGCATCACTGACCCTAAAATGCTTTGTTCTTGAGTATTCTGGACATTTTAGGAACTCTCTCTCATTGTGCATTGCTTTTCAATAGATTAACATGCTGAACTGTCTTTTTCTGACCAGCAGGTGGTGAAGTCCCTTACACAACCCTGGCCACTCGAATGATGATGGGAGCTTGGTGGCTCTTTGCATTAATTGTCATCTCATCATACACAGCCAACCTGGCAGCTTTCCTCACCATCACACGAATTGAAAGCACCATCCAGTAAGTAGACACAAATGATGCTAGTAGATGATGAATATGACAATGATGGTGATGATGATGGTGGTAGTGATGGTAGTGGTGGTGGTGGTCATCCTTTTTATTCTACTATGTTATGGAAATACTTATATTATTTCATAAATCAAAAATATAATAATCAACAATAACTAGTCTTAATGTAATATCTTGAGTTTTGCAAAGTTCCTTACAAATATTATCTCATCAGATCTTTAAAAGAACACTAGGAGGTAGATGCTATTAATTATCTCCATTTTATAGATGAAAAAATTGAGGTTGCAAGGTTAACTTGCCTAGAAAGGCAAAGTTTGGAAGTGTCTGAGATCAAGTTTGAACTCAAGTCTTCCTGACTCCATGTCCAAGAATCTACTAGGGGTGGGATCGAAGGGATGATTATGCCTTCTTTGTAGAAACTTGGCAAGGATGGATAGTGTCTGTGTGTATAAATTTCTCTGAGAGAAAAGATGTTGGGCATGATATCTTAGATCAGATTATCTTTTTGTCTTTCTTAACTGTATTTTTTATTTTTTTATTATGGTCTTAATAATATAAGCATTTGAATAGTTTAAAGACCAAAAAGAGAATCCACTCCGAACTAAAATGTTATGTTATGTCTCATTCAATTTTTAAAATGTAAATTGTTAAACTGTTTTGAAACAGGGATTTTCCTATTTCCCAAACAGTTCAATTCCTGAGACAAATCTTGAGAAGATTCAAATAGAAGTTTGAAATTGGTTTAAAGAGTTACTCTGACAGCTAGAGGAGAACATATTTTCATGTCCAAATTCACAAAAATTGGTGAGAAGTAGAACATAGAGCTATGTTCAAAAAGACCACACATAAAGCACCGCATTTGGTGCATTACTAAGGCCATATCAACTTCAAGCTAAGTGTATCAAGAGGAGATTTTTTAAGAATCTGGTTTTCTACTTCTAATGACAATGTGTTCCTTCACCGAATATCACTATACTTTCAAAGAAGCCTGATACTGTGCCACAAATCACTGCTGTAGCTCAAAATCAAAATAATTTGAACCCATTAGGGATCTGAGTTACCTTGGCAGACAAACGTAATTCCTTTAAAAAAATAATGTAAAGGTCAAAAAATAACCACTAAGCTATTCATTTATTGCAAATTATTATAAAAATAGAAGCAGAGTTAGTTACCTCTAAAAAGGAATGAAGTGTTTTTCATCATCACCAATTGCCCATGAGTAAATTGACAATTTAGTGCAGGAATTTAGATTATAATTGATAGTGGGCTATCGCTCCTATAAGAATACTATGCTAATTACTCATCCTCAAATTAAAGCATATATCAAGTAGTTTATTAGTGATAATACTGGATGATGCTAACTTTCTTCCTGTTCTGGTCTATGCCATCAACTTAAAACACCAATATTAAGTAATCTATAAAAGAATACCTTCACTGGATTCATGCCACATTGAAATCCCATCTCTGTCACAATGAAGACATGTATGTATGTGTATGATTCAGAAATCCTTGACAGAAACTGATATATTATTAATATATTTTAAAATTACTAATACATCCTGACCCCAACCAAAAACTCTCCTCAGGAAAAGCAATTAGATGTCCTGATCTATAAATGAACAATTTACTCCCAAGTATTTTTTCAATTGAACAGACATTTGTTTAATTCGTATTTGATAGAAGAAGATAACCTCATATTCCTATCTGGTTCTGGATATCTCAAAGTTGGTTAATTGAAAATAAAAAAAACAGCAGTGGAAAGATTGTAATTCTGATTCAGAAAATACTTTGCCATCCTTTAGATCTCTCAAAGTTCCTTTTTTCTTCTCTATTTCCCTCTGTGCCAGCTGACATTTTTACAAGTCACCAGGGGATGCGATAAACGCCATTCTTCCTAATCTTATGCACAGACCGATTTGGCAGAGGAAAATTAGATCAGAATAAGGGTTGGGGGAAAGATCCCTGTTCCCATATGAAACAAACAAATGTTTATATTTCAGCTGTTTCAAAATACCATTGCCAAAAATACTTTCAGGAAATAGCCTTGAGAGTTTCAAAGATCAATTTGTCTTACAAAATTCTTCTCCAAATGAAAGCAGGGACACATGTCTTAATCTCTTTAACCTATTTAGTTCACTTCTCTCACTTATTGGAAGGATGTGACAATGCCTACTCTTTCTAGCTAGCATTTTCTGTGAAGTTGGCATATTAGTACCTACCGTACTCCATTCCCAGAATAACTTCTACTGAGCAGAAATGGCAAGGAAAATAAAAATAGGATTTGTCATCTAGGGAGAGAAAAATGACCTTCTTTGGCTGGATGATTGACATAAATTCTGCATGGTTTGGAAGGAGAAGTCAAATCTGTTTCTTTGTGGGAATTTGAGTAATTGTAACAGAATTACACTCTATGCTCAAAATCACTCGAGCCTAATTCTCCATTTGTCAAAAACTCAAAAGTTCTTTCACACCCTCACCCTCATCCCTAACCAGGGTGGTATTCAACCATGGAGTGGAGGTGGGAAACAAAAAAAAGAAAAACAGGAACTTAATTTCCATTTCCTTTGATGATGCAATAGTTCAACATGCTGCATGCTGCTCCATGATGTAATGTCATGTAACAGATTGGTACAGTTGGAGAAGGTGTTTCCAATATTCTGATTAATTCCTGAAAGAAAAATATAGGTGCCCCAAGTCCCTGGTCACAATTTTGCTTCCTCACTCTCACTAAAAAACAATATGTGGCTAGTTGCATTCTAATACATGTGAAATGGAGCAGCCTTTTCTCTAGCGGCAGCCACCCTGTAGGGAATATTGCTAAAATGGATCTCTACCAGACAGATGCTGGTGAAATTTGCTCTTTGTTCTGGTATAAGTCACAGACAGCTTCAAACAAGACCAATTTGTTCAGTAGTATTCTCAGTAACCATTATCTAAATAAAGTTCACACTAGACCAATTGCATACATTAATATCTTTAGACTTAGAAGTACCATTGTTGTTGAGCACCCTATTTATGTAAATAAGCTTAGTTTGTATTCAGATAGATTTCAACCCACCACTATATATTTTGTTGTATTGTGTTCACTTGTACAAACTTTATGACAGGGTTTATGTTGTTTTGCATTATGTATGTGTTGATTTGCTTTTGCTCAGACATATAATTTCATTGAGGTATCATGATATGGTAGAAAGATCACTGATCTTGGATTATAAAACCACCTCTGACATGCATAACCTGAATAACACTGGGCAAGTCATCTTTCCTCTCAGGAAAGAATTTTCTTGTCTATACAGAAAGAAGTTGGAATAAATGACCTCAGATCCCTTTAAGCTCTGAATCTATGATCTAGTGATCAGTTTTTTTTTGATGTTTATCAACAACTGGGGTAATGTGTGGTTGAGTGACTTGGGCAGGTCATATAAAAAATATGTCAAGGATAGCTTTGGGTTGTTACTGTTTAGTTGTGTCTGACTATTCACGAACCCATGAACCATAGCACACCAGGCCCCTTCTATCCTCCAACAATTCTTGAAATTTATCCAAGTTCATTTCCACTATTTCCATGACACTATCCATCCATTTCCACCATTACCATTCCCTTTTCCTCTTGACCTCAATCTTTTTTCAACATCAGGGCCTTTTCCAATGAGTTCCATCTTCTCATTGTGTAATTAAAGTATTTAAGCTTCCGCTTCAGTTTTCCACCTTCCAGTGAAAAGCCTGAATTAATTTCTTTAAGTATTGGCTAATTTGATCTCCTTGCTGTCCAAAGGAGTCTCAAAAGTTTTCTCCAGCACCACAGTTCAAAAGCATTGACTCTGCAGGACTCAGCTTTCCTAATAGTTCAATTTTCACAATCATACATTGCTACCGGAAAAAAGCACAGCTTTGACTATATGAACTTTTGTTTGGAAGGGAATGTCTTTGCTTTTTAGTATGTTGTCCAGAGTTTTCATAGTTTTCCCTCTAAGGAGCAAACATATTTTAATTTCATGGCTGCAGTCACCATCTGCAGTGACTTTTGAACCCAAAAATATAAAATCTGACAATGTATTCTTCCTTCTCCCTCTATTTACCAGAAAATGAAGACCATTTGTCACAATCTTTATTTTTTGTTTGTTTTTATGCTAAACTTCAAGTCAGCTTTTACAATTTCCTCATTTACTCTTATCAAGAGGCTTCTTAAATTCTTGTTTACTTTCTGTCATCACATTGATACCATCTATGTATCTGAGATTACTGATATTTCTCCCAGCAACCTTAATTCCAGCTTTTGATTCATCTAGCCTAGCATTTCTTGTTATATACTCTTCCTAAAAGTTAAATAAATAAGGTGACAATGTATAGTCTTGTCATACTCTTTTTCTAACCTTAAACCAATCAGTTGTTCCATGTTTTGTTCAATTATTGCTTCTTGGCCTGCTTAGCTCTTAGGAAAAAGGTAAGATGATCTGGTACTCCCATCCCTTTTTAGGACTTGCCAATTTGGTTATGATCCACACAGTCAAAGACTTCAGTTCAGTCAATGAAGCAGAAGTACATAAGTTTCTGGAACTCCTGTACTTTCTCTTTCAACATTGTCCAGAAGTGAAATGGATTGGCTCGAGAAGTGTTAAAAGTGCTCCTCAGTGGAACTTTTTAAGCTCATCCTGTGTTTAAAAGCCTCACAAGTGAACATCTGTGAGATATGTTATAGTGGAGATTTCTTTCAAGTATGGGTTGGACTGAAAGGTAAAGCTCCTTTCAACTTTCAAAATCCTGTAATCCTATGGCTTGAGTTTTTATACCTCTCCTTCTGACTTTCTATATGAAACTCTGATGTTCATTCAAACTGTGATTTTAATCCTTTAATATCCCAGTTCTGTCCCAGGTAATTGCCTCTATACTGGCCACATTCTTCTGCTTTCTCCAACTTGACCTCTTGGTCAACTATACACTACCCTCTTCTCTTTAGTCACTTTTCCCTTCATTATATCATTAATGGTGCTGCTCCAAGCTTTAGTCTTGAATCACGCCCATAATCCACTGCCTTGACTCCTACACACATAC
Organism: Potorous gilbertii; assembly: GCA_028658325.1. Classification (NCBI taxonomy): domain Eukaryota; kingdom Metazoa; phylum Chordata; class Mammalia; order Diprotodontia; family Potoroidae; genus Potorous; species Potorous gilbertii. The sequence continues at coordinate 7,741 of JAQQSK010006294.1, forward strand.
TTCTGAATAAGGGTAGAGAAAATCATCCAACTCTTCTGACTAGGTCCACTAAAAATGTATGTTATATAATGTTAGAGACCCCGGGAGTTTGGCCCTGATCTCTGGGGCCCACAGGCTTATCTGACCAGCAGAGGCCTGTAGGGCCTGATGGAGTTTAGCTATAAGCAATGATTGAGGCAGGAGACAAGATAGTAAGAACTCCATTTATTCAAGCAGTGAGCGGCGCTTTTATCTCTTTTCTGACATCAGTGCCCTAAGTGAACCTATCAGCAATTAGTTTGCCCTTAGAAGGAAGTAATTTACCTTTAGCCAGGACTGCCCACGGTGGACACGTAGCCCCTAGAAAGAAAAACATTTTTGGCTTCTTTGTTCTCAGAAAAGCCCAGGAAAATAGCCTTGAGCAAAACAGGGGTGGAACCCTTCCTCCCAGAGCCATCTTGTTCATGCCTTACCATTCTCCCCTTAGTTTACCTGAGTCGTGACCAGTGAATGCCATCCAAGAGTCTGGGGGTTGGCAATTCCCTTACAATGTAACATCAACAAGACCCTTACTGCTGTTCTACTTACTTCCCCAATTACTTCCCTAATCAACTTACTATTCCACAATGGCTCTTCCAAGCATTCTCTTCCCGTTTTAAGCCTCCCACAGTACTGTCTCAGCTAAGAATTTCACCAAACATTTTACTGAAAAGTTTGAGACCATTCTCCTAAGAGCTTGCCCTTCTCCCCTTTTCATCTCAAATCATACAAATGCTTTCCATCACTTTCTGTCTGTCTTCTTCAGCCAGGTCTCACATGAAAAGGTAGCCCTACTCCTTATAAGGCAAATCTCCCATTCCATCCAGTCTCCTGTAGCAGATTGCCTACTCTAACATCCCCACTCTTTCATTTATCTTTACTCTCTCCTTGTCTACTGGCTGTTCCTATGTTGCCTATAAATGTGTCCACATCTCCCTCAATCTAAAAATAAAAAATAAAAAAGCCACAACAATAAAATCCTCTCACTTGATCCTACCTTCCCTGCTATCCTTCCATAGTTCTTCTGCCTTTGTGTTTGAGAAGGCTATTTATCATACATGACTCCCCTTCCTCTCTTCTCACTCTCTTATTAATGCTCTGTGATCTGGCCTCTGATTTCATCACTCAGACAAAATTGCTCTCACCAAAGTTAATAAAAATCTTTTAATTACCAAACCCAATTCACCCTAATTGACCTCTCTGCAGCCTTTATCCCTGTCAACCACCCTCTTCTACTTGTAGTCTATTCTTTCTTGGTTATCAGGACCCTATTCTTATCTAGGTCTCTTCCTATGTATCTAATCATTCCTCCCTCTCCATAGCTATATTCTCATCCAGATCACTCCCCATTAACTGTTGGTGCCCCACAGGGCTCTGACTTGAGCCTTCTTCTCTTCTCCTTTTAAGCTGCTTCATTTGTTGATCTCATCAACTTCCATGAATTTAAATATCATCTCTATGATTATGATTTTCCAATCTACCTATTTTGCCCCTAAATCTCTACTGACCTCAAACTTAACATCTCTACCTTCTATTCACATACCTCAAACTGAATCAATGTTCAGTAGATATCTTCAATTCGAAATATTCAAAATAGAACCCATAACTTTCCCCCAAATTCCCTCTACTTCTAAACTTCCTTCTTACTGTCAAGGATACCATCTTCCTCCCAGTCCCTCGGTCTGCACAGTCAGGGTGTCACCTTTGACTACTCACTAGCTCCCTCCACCACATCTGGTCTATCACCAGTGCTGTCAATTTTACCTTTTAAACATCTCTCACACATATGTCCTTCTCTCCTCTAATACTACTACTAACCTAGTAAAGACCCTCATTTCCTCTCACCTGTTGAAATAACCTGTTAGTCAGTCTGCCACAAGTCTCTCCCTACTCCAATCTATCTTTCATTCAGCTGTCAGTGTTTTTCTAAAGCACAAAGTCTGACTGTGTCACCACTTACTAAACTTTAGTGGTTCCTTATCACTTTCAGGATCAAATATAAAATTTTGTTTTTGGCATTCAAAGTTCTTCATAGTCTAGCCCCTGATTCTACTCTTCCAGTCTTTTTACACATTATAATGCCTACCATGTACTATTGAGAACAGTGACCCTGGTCCCTTTATTGTTCGCCTAATAAAACACTCTGTCTTTCAACACCAGACATTTGCTCTACCTGTCCTCTATGTATAGAATGCTCTCCATTCTCATCTCCACTTCCTGGCTTCCCTGACCTCTTTAAATTGCATACTAAAATCACATCTTCTACAAGAAACCTTTCCTATTTTTTCTTAATTCTGGTACCTTCCTATCCTTTGATTATTTCCTGTTTACCCTATATGTAACTCATTTTTATATAAATTGTTCGCATGTTATTTCCCCTAGTAGGAAGTGAATACCCTGAGAATAAGGACTGTCTTTTACCATTCTTTGTATCCCCAGCACTTAGCATAATGCCTTCCACATAGAAAGTCCTTAATAAATGCTTATTTGAATGACTGATTAGGACTTTGAATTAGAGTGAAAGTGCCAACCTGCATAGGTAAATCAAATTTCTTCACTTAGGAGCTCCCTGTACCAATGAACTAACTGACTCAATTCTCAATCCCAGCTCTATTTATTTCCTTTCGTTCAAAAGAACTGCTCAGATACAAACATTTCATAACCTGAAGTTGAAAAATACTTAAAATATGAAGCAATAACCCATCACACCCATTGTACTCTCCTGGGAAGGAAAGACAATTCACTTTCTCCTCCAATCTACTTGTCTGAGCAGCACACAGAGTCCAAAGAAGTCTGCAGCATCTTGCTAGAAGTAGTCATAATCTTCTCCTCCAGGAATTGATAGAGTTGGAGAAAGCACTTCCTCTTGTGAAGCCAAACTAACTCGGGAAATTTCTACCTTTAAGTTTCATAAGATAGCCATCAGTATTGGGAACATACATTTCTCAGGAATTCTATCCATTGATTTGTGCTTAGAAAAAAAACAAAGTAGAAGGGGTAGGTGGAGATTTGGGACTTAGTCTCGAGCTTGCCCAGGCAAGCATGCTTTCTTTCTCTTTACCATGAGTTCAAAAGAAATATGGCCACTGGTGAGGGAAGGAAGGAAAAAGAATCTCTTTCCACTGGCTGTAAGCGCAAAACAGATAATGCACAGTAACAACTTTAAGAAAAGGTAGAAAGAGCTGGGCCCTGAGGATGACAGATAAGAAACAGCAAACCAACTGACCTCTCCCAATATTCATCTCCAAATAACTTTTAAAATGCCAACTCAAATCAAATTTTGGAGTAATAGAGCCAACAAAATATATGGATGATATAGTGTTCCAGGCTAAGACAACTTAGAAAATTGGTGAGAGAGGTCTGAGACACTGGCATGGGAGCCAGTCCAAAATGCATGTGATGGGAACACCAGGAGTGTATCTTGGAGGTAGCCACAACAGTAGCAGCAGCAGAAACTTTGGAGTCTCTCAGCCCAGAAGAATAAGGGGTCAGACAACTGACTATGGACTCTTTGCTGGCACTGGGTGCAGTTAGAGCTGACTCACAAATCTATTGCCCATGTGCAGATCTGGGTCCCATTCCAGGTCAGAGAAGAATACATGTGATTATATGTGTATATATATATATATATATATATATATATATATATATATATATATATATATACATATATATGAATACATATGAATACACAGAGAGCAGGGATCCTGACCACAGTCTCAAGTAAAAGAGAATCATTAGTGCTTGTGATTGAAGAAGAGAAAGGGTTCTTCTTATGTAAAGATCAAAGTATAGACCAAAACAGCAGTGACCACATCTCTCCCAGATCTCACCACCTTGGAAAACTTGGCACACCTCCAGAATTAGTTCTGAAAATAGTGGCACCAAAAAGCCTGAAGTTTGACACAGTGTCTCCTGTAACTACAGCAAGGACACTGGCATACACAGGAGGGTCTGCTGTGCAGATTCTTAGATCTGCTTCTTTAAAATCAAAGCAATTTTTGAGGAGTCAACAAACTACTTTAATCAAGCACAGGTATCATTCACTTAGTTCAGCGAAAAAGTGAGCACCCTGAACTTCAGAGAAATAAGGACCAACAGACAAGATTTCCAACTCTCTGACCATAAACAATACATACATCAACAGACAGATAGAACTATCTCACCATTACATACATATATAGTTACCAGAGAGAGAAGCATCTGGGTTTTCAAAGCTGGGGGGCTCCTTAGCGGCTACCCAGAGTCTCTCTAGACACACACTTCCAATGAGTAAACCCCAAAGTGAAATATATATATTTTGTATAATATAATAAATATTATATGATTTTTAAATTATACATAAATTTATATATAGCATATATTAAAATATTTATATATTAATATATTATATATGTAAAATATATTAAAATATAGCATATATATTAAATTACATAAATTAAATAAAAATCAATATATAAATTAAAATATATACAAATAAATAATAAATATTATATAAATAAGTAAATAAATATCATAAAAAAAATACTCACCTTAGAGTATTTATGTACTTTTCAGATTCAGAGATAGGACCCTCTAACCCAGTGCCTCAATAGAAATTAACAATAGGTATTGTGGCCTAGTAATGAGTGGGGAAGATCTTTAACTCTTCCCCCATGACCCACCATAAACTTACATTAACATTACACCTACCATTATACTTACATTAACATTAAAAAACAGAATTGGCTTAAGCGTAAAAGAGTCACACAAATCTGCTGAAGAAACTCTCTCACCTCATATCTGTAATTAGTTGACAAATCTTGTCTATTCTGCCTTCACAACATCTCTCACAACCACCCTCTTCTCTCTACTAACTTGGCAATTAACTAGCTCTGTCTCTCATCAGCTTTGATTAGACAATTGCAATAGCATCTTAATTGAGCTTCCTGCATCTGAATAATCCCTTTTCCAATTCACCCTCTAGATAGTTGCCTTAAAATGAAAGTGCATGTGCTATTTCAAAAGCACAAGTGTGACCACATCACTCCCCTCCTTAAAATAAACCAAAAATACTTTTTTTAAAAAACCACTCCAGTAGATTCCCTGTTCCTCCTAGAATAAAATATAAGCTCTTATTCTCTTAATTCCATGCATGATCTTACTTCAGCCTACTTCTCTAGATTTGTTACACAATGCTTTCCTTTCACACACTACATTCTATGTCCCTGTCCATCATACACATTCCTCATACATGACATTTCATCTTTCATTTATATGTCTTGGCATAGGCTCTCTCTTAGAACCCAGAAATTCTTTTGATTGTAAGATCAAAGCTAATTCCTACATAATATTGGTGATGTTGATATACCTCCAACTTTTGCTGCCTCCTCCACACCACCTTGTTTTTATCTTGTATATTATTTTCTGTTTACTTCTATGTGTACATGTTATTTCTTTCCAATAGGATGACAGCTCCTTGAAAACAAAATGTGCTTTGTTTTCATATTTGTATCATCAGAGACTAGCACAGTGCCTGACGCTCAAATGACACATTTTAAATGTTTATTGAATGTGCTGTAGCTTTGTGTCATCTGCAGTTTTGATAAGCGTTCCATCTATGAATTCATCCAAGACAATTATGAAAATGTTGAGTAGCGCTTAGCCCAGAAAATTTCCTTGGTACATTCCACTGGAAATAGGCTTTCATGCTGACATAAATTCAGTTATGAGGAGATGACTCTGGAAATTCTGACCATTCAACTAGTTATGGCTGTGCCCAATTGTACTCTCATTTAGCCCCCATTACTCAATCTTGTCTACAAAGATGTCATCTAAAATGTTATCAAATGCTTGCTGATATACAGCTATGTTGTGTAGATCAATTTCTTCTAATCCTCCAATCAAAGGAAAGGTGGGGCAGTGGGAAATAGTTACTCTAGAAGAAGTTGTTCTGAATGAAGCTATGTTGACTATTAATGATCACTCCCCATACTAAATACCCATCCCTTTAGTAATATTTTCTAGAAGGTTGCCAGGAATGGAAAAGTGAAGTTTCAGGGACAGAATCTCCAGAGGCCGTGAAGGTCCCTCCACCCACAGGAGCTACAGGTCCTGTAGAGACTTCTGCACTGGATGAGAGGGGAACAGGGTATCTCCATGACTCAGGACCCCTCAGGAGGCAGTGGCAGAGGCAGCTGGTGGCCAGAGGCTCCCAGACCAGGCAGAAGCTCCACAGGAGCTTCATTATGGAAGGTCTTCGCAAAATTCCCCTGAGGGAACTGAGCCTGGGAGGAGGCCCTGCCCCGACCTGAGAACCTGAAATTAATCTTACCCTGAATAGCAGCCCTGCCAGCCAAAAGCCCTGAGGTTAGGGAGCAGCATTTGAATCTCAGACCCCAAGAACTAGCTGGGCGGATCTAGAGGTGAGGTGGGTGTGGAGAGGAATCTCAGAAGTCAAGTAACTGGCTGGGAAAATGCCCAGAAAAAGGTTACTTTCTTTGTGACCAGATGTTCCCTATCTTCCTTTCTAATGAGGAAGACCAATGCTAACCATCAGGGAAAGACGTAGCAGTCAAGGCTTCTGTATCCCAAACATCTGAAATAGATATCCATTGGGCTCGGGCCATGGAAGAGCTCAAAAAGGATTTTGAAAATCAAGTCAGACAGGTGGAGGAAAAACTGGGAAGAGAAATGAGAGAAATGCAAGAAAAGCATGAAAAATGGGTCAATACCTTGCTAAAGGAGAACCAAAAAAATGCTG
>JAQQSK010006295.1:0-14500 GCA_028658325.1 Potorous gilbertii
GCATTTTCCCAGCCAGTGATGACTTCTGAGATTCCTCTCCATCCCTACCCAGATCCTCCCAGCTAGTGCTTGGGGTCTGAGATTCAAATGCTGCTCCCCATCCTCAGGGCTTTCAGCAGCAGACCTGGCTGCTATTCAATGTGTGCTTAAGTTCTGGTGCTCAGGTGGGGACAGGGTCACCTCCCAGGCACAGTTCCCTCAGGGGGTTTATGTAGAGACCTTCTGTTATGGACCCAAGGTCCTGCCGAGTTCCTGCCTGCTCCAGGAGCCTCTGGCTGCCCGCTGCCTCTGCTGCTGCCTCCCGAGGGGGACTGAATTATGGAGACACCCCGCTCCCCTCTCAGCCAGCCCAGAAGTCTCTCTCACTGACCTGTATGTCTGTGGGTGGAGGGACCTTCTTGGGTGCCGGAGATTCCGTCCCTGCAGCCTGCTCAGATTGATCCTCTCTTTGCCATGCTGCCAGGGCAGGGCAGCATCTTTGGGGTCAGTTTTTCAGGGCTCTCTGGAATGGAAATTTCCTTCACTCTGTTGTTGTGCAGCTTCCACTGTCCCAGCATTTATTGGGAGTTCGTTTTACAGGAAATCCATGGGATTTGGGTTAGGGGTTAGCATATGTGAATCTTTCTACTCTGCCATCTTGGCTCCTCTCTGATATTTTCCTTGTCAACATTAATTTCCTAGACAAAGAAAAATCTGCTGTTATCACCTCTACTTCCTGATTGAACTACAAAGATCTCAAACCCTCACAATCAGGGATTATATCCACAATTTAACATAAAGTATCCTCTCCAATCATTTCAATGATAGCTATCAGTTCTCACTCTTCCTTATCTCTTTTGATAGAGTTTCCTAGATCCATCTATATGGTAACAACAGAAAAAATAAAGTTCCAGAAAAGAGCCCAGATAGACATTCTTAGGGGAGGAAGGGAAGGAGAAAAATCAACAAAGGAAGTCCTCCCCTAAGAATGTCTATCTGGGCTCTTTTCTGGAACTTTATTTTTTCTGTTGTTACCATATACAATCTCCCTCTCTCCATTGATGATTTCACTACCTCTATTCTTTGTTTATTCCAAGAATTATTACCTTTTTCATAGATCTGAAAAGTATTTTCCTCTTGTTTCTTTAATTTGTTTGTTAAAATGACACCCTTTGAGCCATATGTCTACTTAGAGTTTAACTTAGTGTATGGTATGAGATATTGGTCTCCCTAATTTCTGGTAGGTTGATTTCCAAATTCCCAGAATGTTTGTGAGATTTTAGTTGAGACCTAAAGGAAACCAAGGAAGCTCGGAGATAGATATGAGGAGGGAGAGGCATGAAAGACAATCAGAGAAAATTCCTGGACACATGTGATAAAGTATTTCATTGATAAAATAACTAGGAGGTCCGTGTCAGCAGATTGAATGTGGTAGGAAGTATGGTTTAAAACGATTTGAAGGAGCCTAGTTTATGAAGAACTTTGAACACACAGGATTTTTTATTTGGTCATGGATGAGAAGCAGAGCAACTGGAATTTATGTCAGGGGATATCTAGGGAATTTACGGGTTTAGAATAGGAAGCAGTAATGGGAATTGAGTGAACCACATCGAGTCTACCTTGTGTTACAATTCTGAAGTTAATACTCCCTTTCTATTCAATTATGAATTCATTGAAGTTTCTGTCTTGTGAGAAAATTTTAATCAATTGTTGGAATTGTGAGAATATTTTCTTGAATTGTTTGAACATAATCCTTTGAGGCTAAGAAGCTGGACCAACTCAATCTCCTGCTTCAAGGTCTAAGGACCTAGGTTATACTCACTGGATACCTAATCAAAATCAAAGTTTGATGCAAGGAATTTTCTCACAGTTATAAATATCAAACACTTCCTATATCTTATCTGAAAACTGGTGCTATACTGATGAATCAGGCATTGTTGCAATGTTCCTCTGATTGAATGCAGACACTTGTGGGGCAGTGGGACACTTGTTTTTCTTATTTTAAGGAATTATACATGTTTTCTCTGTATCCCAACCTGGAAATTCCCAAATATTTCTGTCAAAATCCAATCAGAATACTTAATTTTGCATCCTGGTTATTTTTTTCATTCATTGGTCTTATTTCATTGTTTTTCAAAAGTCTATCTCTGCTTTGTTGTTTATCCTCAATTCTTAAAAAGGACAAATAACATCATGTTAGTTTGGAGTCCAGTGCCAAAGCTGAGGGGACCTGGTCCCAGTTTGTAACATAATTGGCATGTATTTCTTTATAAATTGAAATTCTCAGAAGCTCAAACCTTTGTTTTCTCAGTCATTTCATATTTCATCTTTCACAATGACATGATTGGGCCTCTGTCTTAGTAAAATCCCTATTGTGGTTGAATTAAGGATAAATTGGAGAAGGAAGAGACTTGAGGCAGATAGACACATGAGCAAACTATTGGAATAGACCCGGAGTGAGGTCATGAGGAACTAAACGAGATAGTTAGCAGTGGCAGAAGAGAGCTGTTGGCATATTTGAGAGAAGTTGCAAAGGCGAATTTCAAGTGCCTTGGAAACAGATTCTTTTAATTAGTATGTTCTATAGGTGTAGCTTTCCTAATATTGAATAAACTCTGAATTCTAGCTGTATATTAAAATTGACCCTAGTTTATACTCTTTATGAAAGGTTGTTACAGTCTTTTTACTAATAATTAATTAATTAATTTTTTTTACAAAGAAATAAAAGTTTACTTTCTGTCTTCCCAAAAATCTAGTTGAAATTTTGACCCCATGTTATGTTCTCGTTTTGTGGTTGTTTAACTGTTTTGCATGCATGTCAGATTTTTTTGTGACCCCATTCATGGTTTTCTTCGCAAAGGTGCTGGGCAAGTTTGCTGTTTTCTTCTCTAGTTCATTTTACAGAAGTAAAAACTGAGGCAAATAGAAGCAAATTATTTGTGCTGGTTCACACACCTAGTAAGTGTCTAAGTTGGATTTGAACTCAGGTGTTCTTGACTCTAGGCCCTGTACACTATGGACTGGGCCACCCTGATGTCCCATGCATTTTTATTTATGGTTTGCTCTCTAATGTTTTGGAAGCATCCTCTTATAATGGGTTAATATCTTGACCATCTCTGTCACCATAGTATTTCATTATTACACACATTCTTCCCTAAATTTAACATCTTTCTTCTCAGTGTTGATTCTTTATTGCTATGTAATATTTTGTTCTTCAAGGATGTCAGAAACATTTTAGTTGGGGACTTGTAAGCTTTCAATGTGGGCAATGTCATCTGACCAGAGTAAAGTCTGATCTCTATTTTCTGAACCTTTTTACAAGTTTCTAATCTCACTGTGAGTCTGAAAAACACAACTTTGCTCTTGTTTCTATTTGGAATTCCAGTGGACCCAAATGTTATCAGCTATCTGAAGGTTCTCCAGGTTGAGATGAAGATACAGCAGAAGAATAGAGACCCCTGCTTTGGTTATTTGGTTTCAGGCTTCAGATTGGGCTAGGTGATAAATCTGAGACTTTCCCACATGAATCAAAAATAAACAGTAGCTCCTTGCTTCTATTCCTGTTCCTTATCAGCTATAAAGGCTCAGATCATCAGCATCCCTTGTCCGGGACCACCATCTCCCTCTGCATTGGTTTCTTTTTTGTGATTCAGTAGTTTTATGTCATTTTGACTCTTTTGACCCAAATTCGGAGTCTTCTTGTTCAAAGATACTGGAGTGGCTGGCCATTTCTTTCTCCAACTAATTTTTTTTTTCAGGTGACCAAACTGAGGAAACAGGGTTAAGTGACTTGACTTGAGTCACACAGCAAATAAGATTCTGAAGCCTGATTTGAGCTCAAAAAGAAGAGTTTCCCTGATTTCAGGCCTAGTGTTCTATCCACTATACCACCTTGCTGTTTCCCCTTCAGTTAGTACTAAATCTTAAATCTGACTCTGGCATATAATTGACAGAAAAAGCACCTGTCTGCTCTCTGCATACTGTTAGGCTCCTCATTACTGAACCTGAGATGTCTTCTTGTACTACTTTACAAAGAAAGGCCTGTGTTCAGTTCTTAAGCTCAAAGACTCAGTGCAGGCTCCTCTTCTTTAGATCTAGTCCCCACTGTCTATGAAAGTTTATTTCCCTGTGGGAATCTGAACTTTGTGGAAAAAATTAATCACACTGTGATTTTTCTTGCATTTCTTGATCAAGATTCATTCTGAAGCATTTTCTAGTTCTTTGTGAAGTAACTGTCAAGGGAATTTGAGCTGTATTCCTTCTCCCTATTCTGCCATCTTGACTAGTCTCATGGTCATTGGCATTATACAATGAATATCTACAAAAAATAAAACAAAACTAATAAGCTTTCCCCTTAAAACTGATCCTCTTCTATGACTTGCACTTGACTTGTTTTGAATGATTGAGGGCTGTGCAAGGCCATCAGCCTCACTTTCTCCTCCTGAGCCATCTAGATCCAGTGATCAGATAATACTCAGGATGACTAGAGTTGGCCCAGGATATAGTGGGATACCTTGGCCTTTTTAAAAATTTTACCTTTTTTTCTGTTACTCACTTAAAGGGAGATAACACCCATTGAATGAAGAGGTTTCTTGAAGAAGTAGTCTGGGAATGGCCTTTTTAATGGGAAAAATAAAACAAAACTAAATCATGCTGGGAGGGAAAGAGAAACTGTTACTATTGATAATTACCCTAAGCCAGTCATTAGGTGGAGCTTTGATGGAGAACTATTGTTATCCAAACTATGGTGTGAGGAGTGCACTGGGCAAGTCATGTCATCATTTCTCTGATGTCATAGCCTTCTTTGGAAAGAAGAATGAATACAAACTTTGAGTAGACAAAGCTGTCTGAGTGGGGACCCAGGTAGCTAGGTAAACCAGTTCATTCTCTCCCTTCTGTCTCTTTCTCCTCTTCCTTTGGGGTTCACTGGCTAGATGTCCTTCCTTCCTTCTTTCCTTTCTTCCTTTCTTCATTTTCTTTTCTTCCTTCCTTCATTCTTTTTCCTTCCTTCTTTGTCATTCTCAAAACCTTAAACCCAGTGCACTCTGAAGGCCAAAAGTTAGACAACAATAGATCCCTCCCCAAGCTCTACTTAATGGCTGACTTTGAGTGATTATCAGTAGCAACACTTTCTCTTTTCCTCCCACCATGATTTAATTATTGTTTTATTTGCACATTAAAGAGTCATTCCCATTGTACTTCTGTAAGAGACCTATTCATTCAATGGGCATTACCTCCATCTAAGTAATTACTTGAAAAGGCTAAGGTCTCCCATTGCCTCCTGGGCCATTTCCAGTCCTCCTGAGGAATATCTGGTTACTGAATGAAGATGACTCAGGAGGAGGAAGTGAGTCTGGTGACCAGGCACAGTCTTCCCTCACTCAAAACAAAGTCAAGTGGAAGTCATGTCATCATTTCTCTGATTTCATGATCTTCTTCAAAAATAAAGAACGAACACAAGCTGTGATCCTCATTCAAATTGCTCTATTTCTTTATCTAAGGAAACTACCATGTTGACCCAAGTTCATTCACTTTGGGGGCATTCTTTCTTTAAAATTGTCTCCTCTCCCTTCTAGTCAAGTCATTACAACTCTCATGTGCATCTCTTTTTTTCCATTGACACAGCTACCATTTTTTGTCATTTTTTGCCTTGACTATCGTCATAGAATTAAATTCATTTGTTCTGCTTTCTTTTTCCCATCTATGACTTTCTCAGATCAATTTTTCACAAAGTTTCCAAAATTATCTTCTTAAGACAAAACTCTAACCATGACAAATCTATTATTCGAAAACATTTAGAGACTTGCTATTTACTTTAGGACAAAAAGATAAATTCCATAGACTGTATTTAAGATCCTACATTATGTAATTACAACTATTTTTCTGTTTTTTTCCTACATTACTCCATTTCATGCACTGTGTGATCCAACCATCCTTGATCATTTAGCATTTCCTCAAAATCAACATTTATCTTCCATCTCTTTACATTTATCAGTTTCTCCTGTGCTTTCTCATCTTCCATGTCTCTCTCAACAGTGTTAATATAAGGCCTTTTGCAAACCTTTAAGTGCTACAAAAATGTCAGGTATTGCTATAGTTGTCCTTTTTTTGAAAAATAAAACAATCTGGAATGGAGAAGACAGAAAGAGAAAGAGGACCATGGTGACAGATAACTATTAATTTAATAAATGACTGTGAACCCTATAGTCTTTGGAGGGCATGCCAGTAGGGTAGTTTGTGAACTGATTCATTTTATTTTCATTATTTTCAAAGTGGTATCAGGTAAGGATGTTTGGTTTTATACCTCAGTTTTGCAAAAGTGGAGATAACAGTAATATTTTTATAAGAGGCTATCACTAAGCACTTGGCAAATATGAAATATTTGATACATGTATAATTTTAATGGAATCTAATGAAAAGAGAGTTCCTGCTATGACTATCCTATAGAGTTATGGAAAGCACTTAGAAAGATAGATTGGATATTCATGGACTACTGGGAAAAAAAAAACTCTAAAATTTGAGAAACTATAAAAGCCACAACAAAATGAATCTCCTTGCCCTTAGATGTTTAGGGACCAACAAGATTTTTATGAATGTTATGAGTTGGTAAATCAAGCAAAGGCCAATGCAGAACAATTGAAGATGCACAATGATGAAATAAAAACCTAGATAATTAAACAAATGAGTAAGAATATGAACAGCTCTAGGGTCAAATGAATAAACAAATTAAAATGATTGAATAGCAAATGTGAAGTAGTTGGAGCTAATGTTCTTTTTTATGCATGACATAAAACCAGTTCTATGAAAATTGTCACAATCCTGCTGCCTGAAGAAAAGAAAATAGAAAAAAATATTACATGTGAGGGAAAAATTGTCAGAACACTCAGTGTTGATGAAGAAGGTGAGCAATTAAATGAATTAGAGAATAAACAAAAGAAGTTGTAAATAATGTTAAAATAATTAATTTGTGTTTTGCATCATTTAATACTAAAAGATGGACTATAAAATGGGAAAAAGTAAATTAGAGCCTGAATTATGACCTTCTTTTACAGAGAAGTTCTGTAGTGCATAAGATTTACAATATTTGTTTAGGCTAAAATTAATTGACTTCTAGGAAATGTGCACTGAAATTATGATAATTTAGAATTAAATATTTCATCAATTTTATTAGATGATTCTATTACTTAAATAATTTTCTTTTTATTTAAAAAGAATCTTATAAAAATCAAACTGAAGAATAATGCTGTGGTGTTTATAATTCTCCACCCCATAAAAATATTTTAAAGGATTTTCTTAATTTAGAGTAAAAATGTTCTTTTTTATCTTGTGCTACTAATAGCATCTTCAGATAGAAGAAGGAAATAGGTAGGAGGCAAGCATATTGAAATATTAAAACTTAAGGCATGATTTTTTGGGACTACTAAACCAACATTTTTAAATATGTATTTTTTTCTTGTTAACCATCATTTTTCCCCAGTACTTTGAAAGATCTTCCCTTTCATTAGTACTAGTAAGTACTCTACCAATGTAAAAAACCTGTAACCTTATCCTTCTCAACTTCTACACATATTTTCAGTTATATCCTCCTTCATGAAGCTATTACAGGTTTATTTCCTGCTATTTTAATATCTCAAAATAATATTATACTTATGCTCCTCATTTATTATTTTTCACTCTCATTCCATGAAGAGCTCATCTCTTTTTCTCAGTCATACATATTCTTAGTATCTAAGATAACTTCATTTCTAGATATCATTGAAAACATTCTGACTGCTATGTATTGTCATGTTATTCTTTTGGTTTAAATACACTTTATATTGTACTTTTTTGAGTCAGCCTGGTACAGTGGATTGTACACTCATAATGGAGTTAAGAATACTCTAATTCAAATTTAGCCTCAGGTACTTATTAGCTATCTGATACTGGGCAAGTCACTTAACATTTGTGTATCTCAGTTTTCTAAACTATAATTGTACCTCCTACCTCCCAGGGTTGTTATGAAGATCAAATGATAACATAAATGTTAGGCACAGTGCTTGTCGTGTAGTACATGGTACGCACATATGAGCTATTATTAAGAATAATAAAAGTAATCCTAACATTATAAGCCTCAAGGATTTGTACTTTAAAGGTATAATTGGAAGATAGTTGTTGTTAAATTAATGGGCATCTCTAAATGAAGTTATTTTGGTATCAATGAAAGCAAAGTGAGAAAATTTGTATATGTAATGTTTATCTATGTTCCCAGATTGATATCTAGCCCAATCTCTTCTTCTTCATTTGGGTTCATTTCATTTGCAATCATAGTGCCTGCCAAAGGCATATGTGTGTGTGTGTGTGTGTGTGTGTGTGTGTGTATGTACACACTCAACGCATATATACGGACAGAATATCTCAATATCTTTCCAAATCAACTGCAAATGAGAATTAGACAAAATGCGATCTTCATCTGCTATTTTTCTCATCTGGATGTAGTAACCAATCATTTGAATGATCAAAGATAAATGAGGACCCTGAATAGTTAGTGTGCAAGTGTTCAACAAATCTTCTGTAAACAGTAATATTAGGTTAATAATCCTTCAGACAATTAGATTCTATCCAGATCTTACCTTTATGAAAGTCTCATAGGAGTACTTAGAGCAAAAGGGGAATTTGTCAGCATATGCTGCTCATATTCTTTGGACACCTGTGGGTTCTAGCAGATTTATATTTTCCTATTTTATGTCCTATTTGATATCAATAATTATAAAAACATTGAACAAATTTATTCTACGATTTTATCTGTCATTGCCTGTTATGTGTTCTTAACACAAAATTGGGAGATATCAAATGGAGAGCCTTTAAGGTTTCATTTTGTTCTAATTGTACCTACTCAATCACACCTCTGCTAATTTGTTTTTTTCTTTGTTTGTTTTTATAATCAACAAACTTTGGACACAATATGAGTTGAAGGTACCCATTAACATAATATAAGTGTGACTAAAGATGTTTTAGCAGCCTTCAAATATCATGCCTGATTCATTTTCATTTTCATCAAGGACATACTGGTGAGTGCACAGACCAGTCACATAAATATCCATAGCAAATAGAGATTAAAAAAATAGATCGACAATTGCTGATAATTCTAAGAGCTACTGTTGCGTTTTATTTGTCAGTACTACAATTTGCGTGATCTTTGTAGCATTTTTAGAATGTCACCCATATTGATATTCCCTGAAAATGTCATTCAGATTGTATGGTGTCCCTCATGGATGATAGGGATTTTTATTTTGATGATAACTGTGATGATATCTCTTACTATTATTATATATTGGTAGATTTTTGTTCAGATCGAATCTCTCTCCCTGATTTCATTTTCTGATACACCACTGTCAAATTCTTATTTCGATCTGGAAGACAGAGGACTGGATTTTTATTGAAGAAGCCCCAAGTTTGACTCTCTCATCAGAAACGTATTAGCTGTATGATATAGGGAAATGGTTAAGCTCTCTCAGTCTTATTTTTCTCATTTGTAAAATGAGTATGAAACAAATTGTGTCTGAGGACTATACTAGATAATATCTTTAATGTACCTTGCAAACATTCAAGTACTGCATAAATGATAACTATCAATATCATCATTGTCACATTTTTGTCAGAAATAAAATATCTAAAATGAGTTTCATGTCAAGATATTTGGGGATTTTGATCACCCTCCCCCCAATTCTTCAGATATTCATTCAATCAAACATTTAATTAGCATTTGCAAAACATCAACTATGTTCCAGCTGTTAACTTATATGCTAGAGAAATAAATGCAAAAAAAAATAAAAAGGGCATTCTTCCCTCTATGAACTTCTATTCTATGTGGAGAGTATAATATATTCTTGTAAAAATACATACATACACACATACATGTACATATATGTCTGTGTTCATCCTTCATTACCAAAGAAGACCATGCCATTAGAGAAATAATGACATGACTTGCACATCACTTTCTTTTGATTGAGGGAGGGCTCTAAAGGTTACTAGTCCCACATTTCCTCCAGAACCATCTGAAAGTAGTGACCAGGTATTCATCAGAATGACTGGAGATGACCCAGGATGAGGTAATTGGAGTTAAGTGACTTGCCCAAGTTCACACAGCTAGTGAGTGTCAAGTCTCTAAAGAGAGATTTGAACTCAGGTCCTTCTGTCTCCTGCACTGATGCTCTATCCACTGCACCACCCAGCTGCCCTAGTTACATATGTGGGCAGTTAGGTGGTGCAGTGCATACATATACCACAGAATGATCTATAGTAGAAGGAGTGAATGCAATGACAATCATGGCTAGATATAGAAAAAGTGGGGTTAGAAGGGAGAGTTTTAGGCATTTGGGGAATCCTATGAAAAAGCATAGAGGGTAAATATGCCAAGTAAGGGATAAATCCAGTATAGAAAATAACACAGGAGGTGGCATTGAGAGTAAAGATGGTAGAGAAAATCCAAAGGTTCACCTGAGCTCTCCTAAATTGCCCTCTAAACAACTTTAAATAATTCCTTAACATAAAATTTGAAGCAGTAGAAACCACAAAATGAATGAAGTGAAACAATTTTATAGCCCAAGATTATTTAGAAGGTAGGTAGCTAAGATCTGTTCCACTTAAAGTGGAACACAGTTCAGTGCAGCCTTTGGGGCAACTGAATTTCTGGACAGAGAAAAAAAAGCATTAATGGGAAGGTGGCAAATTAACTGGTCAGAAAGAGACTATAATGGTTCCTTTGCTAACATTGGGTTCAGCACTAGTACATTACACACAAGTAAATCTAGATCACAGTTCCAAGTGAAGAGGGGCACACTAAAGTTCAATGCTACAGAGGAATAGGGAGCCTGTTCATATTTCAAAGGTGAGACAGAGTGCTTTTGGCAGCTCAAAGTTTAGGAAAAAGGCCAGGAGAACAGTTAACAAAGTTCTCCTTGGAACTGTCTTGGAAGAATTGAACATTTGCAGACCTGGACAACCAGCTTTGAAAACAGCTTTACAAAATACCTAAAGCTTGGGAGGATAACTCTTCCATTCAAAGAAAGGAGTTCACATTTAAGTTAAAGTTAAATGTCAAGAAACAGGTTGGAAAAATAAACAGACAACAAAAAAGAACATGACATTAGTATGCTGCTACGATGACAGGAAGATCAAAATACAAATTCAGAAGAAAATAAGAATGTCAAAAGTGCTACATGAAAAACTCCAAAGACAAAATGTAAATAGGTTTAAAACGCATAAAGAATTACTGAAAAAGAACACGAAAAAGATTTTTAAAATTAATAAAAGAGGTATAGAAAAAAATGAGGAAAATATGAGGATAGAAAAAAAATTGAAGAAAAAAATAGTCAATAACTTGTTAAAGAAGGAAGGAAAAATACTGAAGAAAATATCTTTTTTTGTAATTTTTTATTTTTCATTTTTAACACAGTTCATATCTCATAACACAATCCCATCTTTTGGCCAGGTGATATTTCTTTTAAAGCATTTACAACATAGACCACAAACAGTTTTTTTTTTTAACATTAACCAACTGAGAAACAAATAATAACTATATATGCTGACTTCATAAGCCCTTGGCCTAATTGTCTCCACACTATTACCAAGAATTAAAGGATCCTAATTTATTGTTGTTTGTCTAAAATCCTAAGCCCAATAGCTTAATTTTAGACTTGAACTCAGATGCTCCCCTACTAACAATCTATAATTTGATAGATACCTTATTAAGTTTACAAACCTTTTGACTATAGGAAATTGCCAATTAGAGTAGGGACATTTCAGAGAAACAATATCTCCCCAACTTCATGTCAATTCCAGGCAGGCGTAGATTCTCAACTTGCATTCAGTGAGCCTTAGAGTCTGCCAGGTGTCAGTGGAGAAACTGATTCAGGAGAATCCTACCTCTGCCCAGGCTGAAGAACCTCTCTCCCACCCTTGCCATGAGATCACCTTTTTCAGTTCATACCAATATCTTACAGGTTTACTGGTGTCATGGATTGGAGGCTCACACTGCCTTTCTTGCTGTCCATATCTGGATTTAGACTCAGAAGAACAGTCACATAATAGCTCCATAGCATCTTAAAATGGCAAGTTCCAATAATCACGTTTCAGATATGGCTATAATTTCACATTGGCTAAGGAATATCTTTTGAGTCTTAAGTCTTAAGTGACTTACCTGTTCTGGTTCCTGCTTAAATAACAATCATAAAATAAAATTTACCATCAAAATTTAACTTTTCCATCAATGGCAAATTTTCCGCTAGGTTACCTGCCTCTAGGAGACTTAGACTAAAATTATTTTCACCAAATTAAAGATGCCTCTGATTTAGTTTCAGTAATTAATTCAGACAATTGTTTTAATGCTAACTGCTTTTACATCACTTTGTAACATGTCCAATTTTTCTACCCATCTCTCCCCTCCTCCCACCTCTTATTACCTTGCATTCTGATTACTCCTTCCCTCAATTAGCCCTCCCTAATATCAAATCCCACCTTTCCCTTATGCCCATCTTCTTTCTTTTCTGGTAGGACAAGATAAGTTTCTACACCCCATTACCTGTGTTTCTTATTTTCTGGTTATAGGCAATAGTATTTCTCAACATTCGTTTCTAATATTTTGAATTCCACCTTCATTTCCACCCTCCCTCCCTACCCATCTCCCTAAGAAAGCAAGCAATTCAACACAGGCTATATATGGGTCATTTTGCAAAAGACTTCCATAATTATCATGTTGTGTAATACTAACTATATTACCCTCTATCCTACTCAATCCTCCCTTATCTTTTATTCCCTCATTTCACCTTGTCACTTTCCAAAAATGTTTATTTCTAGTTACTCCATTCTCCCATTTGCACTCCCTTCTATCATTCTCCTCACCTCACTTGTTGCCTCATCTCCTACTATCCTGCGGTATAAGATAGATTTTCATATCAAATTTAGCAAGTGTGTTATTCCTTCCTTAACCCATGTGTGGAGAGAATAGCTTCATTTTTCCTCTCTCCCGTTCTCCCTTTCCTCCTCCATTGAACAAGATTTTTCCTTATCTCTTTTATGAGTTATAGCCTGACCCATTCCATTTCTCCCTTTCTCCTCCCAGTATTTTCCTCCTTCACCCCTTAATTTTTATTTTATATATATTTTTTGTGGATGTCATCTCTTCTGATTCATTACAACCTGTACTCTCTCTGTGTGTGTGTGTGTGTGTGTGTGTGTGTGTGTGTGTGTGTATAATCCCTAATCCTACCCAAATACCGAGAAAAGTCTAAAGAGTTATAAATAATTTCTTTCCATGTAGGAATGTAAAGAGTTCAGTTTTAGAAAGTCTTTTATGATTTCTCTTTCTTGTTTACCTTTTCAAGCTTCTCTTGAGTCTTGTGTTTGAAAGTCAAATTTTCTATACAGTTTTGTTCTTCTCAACATGAACGTTTGAAAGTCCTCTATATCATTGAATGACTATTTATTCCCTTAAATATTATACTGAGTTTTGCTGGGTAGGTGATTCTTGGTTTTAATCACAGTTCCTTTGACTTCTGGAATATCCTATTCTAAGCTTCTCAGTCCATTAATGTACAAGATGCCAGATCCTGTGTTATCCTGAATGTATTTCCACAATAATTGAATTGTTTCTTTCTAGTTGCTTGCAGCATTTTCTCCGTGAGTTTGAAACTCTGAAGTTTGGCATATTATTCCTATGAGTTTCTCTTTTCAGGTCTCCTTCAGGAGATGATGCATGGATTCTTTCAACATTTATT
Organism: Potorous gilbertii; assembly: GCA_028658325.1. Taxonomy (NCBI): domain Eukaryota; kingdom Metazoa; phylum Chordata; class Mammalia; order Diprotodontia; family Potoroidae; genus Potorous; species Potorous gilbertii. The sequence goes on from JAQQSK010006295.1 coordinate 13,737, forward strand.
TTGCCCTCTGGTTCTAGAATATCAGGACAGTTTTCCTTGATAATTTAATGGAAGATAATGTCTAGGATCTTTTTGTGATCATGCCTTTCAGATACTCCCATAATTTTTAAATTGTCTCTCCTGGATCTATTTTGCAGATCAGTTGTTTTTCCAATGAGATGTTTCACATAATCTTTTATTTTTTCAAAATTTTGGTTTTGTTTTCTAACTGCTTGGTTTATCTCATAATCATTCATTTTCCTGAACTTAATTCTCTCTTTCAGAGAACTATTTTGTTCAGTGAGCTTTTGAATCTTCTCATCCATTTGGCTAATTTTGCTTTTTAATGCCTCCTTCTCCTCATTGACTTTTTGGACCTCTTTTTTCCAGTTGAGTTAATCTCTTTTTAAAAGTGTTATTTTGCTAAACATTTTTTTGGTTCTCCTTTAGCAAGCTGCTAATTTGATTTTCAAGCTCTTCTGTTGCCTGAGTCAAGTTTAAGTTTACTTTGGAGGCCCTGGAGGCAAGGGTATTAATTTACTGTGACAGTAAGCCTTGTTTTTTCCTCATCTGAAAGGATGGGAGGAGACACTTGTTCATCAAGAAAGTAACCTTTCTTGGTCGTTTTATTTTATTTTTTGCTTTTTTTGGACATTTTCCCAGCCAGTTACTTGACTTCTGAATTCTTTGTCAAGAGATTAGACTCAACTGCTCGGTTCCACTGAGCTTTGGGTGGAGGTAGGGCCATCATTCAGAGCTGAGGATTAGCTCAGCTGCTCCCTACA
>JAQQSK010006297.1:0-14499 GCA_028658325.1 Potorous gilbertii
GTACTTCATTTGGATATTTGTGATGGATATTTCAAATTTGCGTATCCTACAGTTACTTTTGGCTATCTCAATTATGCTTTCCGCATAGACCACATAACTTTTCTCTTGTGGGCACATCATCCTAAGTGGTCCTGTGCTGGTGTTTCCAATGACGCACAGTCAAATCCAAAATTCTTGAGGGAGACCCAAAGAGTGTCCTTGTATTGCTTCTTTTGTTAACTATGTGATCGCCTACCCCATGTGAGGTCTCCTTAAAAGTCTTTTTGAAGAGTGAACATTGCATTCGAGCAACATTGCCAGCCCATCAGAGTTACGTTCCCTGAAGCATGGTGTGAATGCTTGCCAGTTCAAACTGAGCAAGGACTTCAGGGACTGATACTTTAACCTACCAGACAATTCTCAGAATCTTCCTACAAGAGATCAAATGAAAGCAATTCAATTTCCTGGCAAGGTGCTGATAGAGTATCCGTGTTTCATAGGCATAGAGCAATGAGATCCGCACAATGTCTCCGTAGATCTTCAGTTTAGTAGTCAGTTTAATAACTCTTTTCTCCCAATTGTTTCTTCAAAATCTCCCAAACATTGAGTTAGCTCTGGAAATGTGTGTATCAAACTCATTGTCAATGTGTACATTCCTGGAAAGTAAAATACCAAAGGAAGTGAACTTATCCAAAGCGTTAAAAACTCCATTTTTTGTAACCACAGGATCCACGTATGGATGGTGTATTGGTGGCTCATGGAGGACTTGTGTTCTCTTGATGTTAATTATGAGGCCAAAAGTAGCACAGGTCACACAGAATTGAACCATACTTTGTTGCATCTAAGCTTCAGAGGCTGTATTGAGCGTATAGTCACCTGCAAACAGAAAATCATGCACCAATACTCCCTTCACTTTTGTCGCTTGCAGCCTTTTTAAATTGAAGAACTTAACCAATTTGTATGGTACTTGACCTTGATGCTGTGTTCATCCCCATTGACAATATTGTTAAAGAAGGCTGAAAACGTTATGCTAAAAGCAAGGGAGTAAGCATACAGCTGTGTTTTACTAGATTTGTGACTGGGGAGAGTATTGTCCACTATTCAGAACCTGGGCAAACATGCCATCATGTAATTGACATACAACACTGATGAACTTCTCTGGGCAACCAAGTTTTGACATAAGTTTCCATGAGACCACACGACTAACAGTGTGAAAGTCCTTGGTCGGACCTACAAATGTAGTATACAGTCCTCGGTTCTGCTCTTGGCATTTCTCCTACAGTTGTCCGGCAGTAAACACCACATTGGATATTCCTCAACACTTTCTGAAACCACATTGGCTCTATGGGATATGAGGACCGTACAGGTGAAGGATCAGCCTTGTAAGGAGCACTCTAGCAAGAATTTTGCAAGCAATGACTAAGGGAGACACCACCTGTTATTGTCTTTGTATAATATGTATATAAACATATATAAACTCACACATTTGTGTGTGTACAAATACACATATGTATGTGTTTATGTTATCAATTTATCCTCTAACTTATCCAACTTCTACTTCTGATCTTTCCTATGTTACCAACCTACTTCCTTTTCTGCTACCTAATAGAACATGAAGTCCGTGGGAGCACGGAGTGTCTACCTTATCTATAGTTATTCTTAGTGTCTATCAATGCCATTTCCACACTGTCCACTGCACTCTTTCCTTTGCCCCCTCTCTTCCTTATCATTACAGTGTTTGTATTAAGCTTGAAATCATTTCCATCATTTATTACCTTTATTCCTACATGAAGATAGGTTAAGATAGCTTAAGAGAATGAAGATAATCATATAATCGTTGTGAATGGAGCAACTTCCATGGATGATTCAGAATCGCAATTGGACCTTCACTGCTGTTAGGATACACTACAACATCTACCTTATGAACCAACTATTCTACGCTCTTTAGTCCCTTTTTCAAATTCTGTTATGCATTCCAAAGCATTGTATGACTCTCACTCTCCCCATCTTCTCACTTAAGATTTTTGTTCTATATATTGCAGAAACAAATGAGGGAAGAAGGTTCTTTTCTCTCCTCTTTCTCAACTCACATCACTTATATGGCTTGTCCAACTGTCTGCACCTTCACTTTATGTCACCTGACCAAGTTGCATTAATCTTCACTAAGGCTGAGTCCACTACCTGCTCAACCAATCAATTCCTTCTTGGGTCGTCCAATGAATTGTTCCCTTCTGTTACACCTAAACTATCACCTATGCAACTTCCACTTCTGATCTTTCCTGTGTTACCAACCTACTTCCTTTCCTGCTATCTAATAGAACATGAAATCCCTGGGAGCACGGAGTGTTTACCTTATCTACAGTTATTCTTAGTGCCTACCAATGCCATTTCCACAGTGTACACTGCACTCTTTCCTTTGTCCCCTATCTTCCTTATCATTACAGTGTTTGTATTAAGCTTGAAATCATTTCCATCACTTATTACCTTCATTCCTACATGAAAATAGGTTAAGATATCTTACGAGAATGAAGATAATCATATAATCGTTTTGAATGGAGCACCTACCATTGATGATTCAGAATTTCAACTGGGCCTTCACTGCTATTAGGATATACTACAACATCTACCTTATGAACTAACTATTCTACACTCTTTAGTCCCTTTTTCAAATTCTGTTATGCATTTCAAAGCTTTGCATGGCTCTCACTCTCCCCATCTTCTCATTTAAGATTTTTGTTTCATATTTTGCAGAAACAAATGAGGGAAAAAAGTTCTTTTCTCTCCTCTTTCTCAACTCACATCACTTATATGGCTTGTCCAACTGTCTGCACCTTCACTTTATGTCACCTGATCAAGTTGCATTAATCTTCACTAAGGCTGAGTCCACTACCTGCTCAACCAATCAATTCCTTCTTGGGTCGTCCAATGATTTGTTCCCTTCTGTTAAACCTAAACTGTCACTTATCCAACTTCTACTTCTGATCTTTTCTATGTTACCAACCTACCTCCTTTCCTGCTGTCTAAAAGAACATGAAGTCCCTGCGAGCACGGAGTGTCTACCTTATCTATAGTTATTCTTAGTGCCTATCAATGCCATTTCTACACTGTACACTGCACTCTTTCCTTTGTCCCTTATCTTCCTTATCATTACAGTGTTTGTATTAAGCTTGAAATCATTTCCGTCATTTATTACCTTCATTCCTACATACATTCTGCTTAAGAAAATGAAGATAATCATATAATAGTTTTAAATGGAACAACTACTCCATGATGATTCAAAATCTCAACTGGGCCTTGACTGCTGTTAGGATATACGACAACTTCCACCTTATGAACTAACTATACTACTCTCTTTAGTCCCTTTTTCAAATTCTGTTATGCATTCTAAAGCTCTATATGGCTCTCACTCTCCCCATCTTTTCAATTAAGATATTTGTTTCATATTTTGCAGAAACAAATGAGGGAAGAAGGTTCTTTTCTCTCCACTTTCTCAACTCACATCACTTATATGGCTTGTCCAACTGTCTGCACCTTCACTTTATGTCACTTGATCAAGTTGCATTAATCTTCACTAAGGCTGAGTCCTCTACTTGCTCAACCAATCAATTCCTTCTTGGGTTGTCCAATGAATTTTGCCCCTCTGTTACACCTAAACTATCACTTATTTTGAGTATCTACCAATCTGGTTGCTCATTTCATTCTGTCTGCAAACACATCCATGCCTTCCACTCTACAAAAACCAAAACACTCACTTGGTCCTTCTATTCTTGCTAATGATCATACTATACCTCCTCGGCGTTTTTTCAGCTAATTGGGGTGAAAAGTCTGATGTAATATGTGGCTCTACTTTTCATCTCTCACTTTCTTCTTTACCCCTTAAAACTAAGCTTCCAGCCTCCTACCCCCAAAGCAGTTCTCGAAAATTTGCAATAATGTTGTAGTTGTCAAAGCCATTGACTTTTTCTCAGTGTCCTCATTCGCCCTGATCTCCCTCCAAACTTTAGAATACTTGATTATTCTCTCATCTTTGATGGTCTCGTCATTCGTAGTCTTCTGGACACCTCCCTCTCTGGGTGCTCTCTTGCCCATCTGACCATTTTTTTTCTGTCTCCTTTCTTGTATCTTTTTCCAGATCATGTCATCGAACCATAAGTATACAGCAGAGTTCTGTCTTGGGTCCTCTTCTTCACTTGAAGATTTTCAGTTCAGTTCAGTTCAATCTGGGAGACGCTCTCCCTCCCAGATAAATAGATTCTCTAATCTACTTATCCCAGTCAAAGTCACGGCTGACCTCCAGTATTTTCTCTAAAGGTGATTCTCACACATCTCAAGCTGAATATCTACTAGATATAAGACATTCAAGGGTCCAATGTAACTCATTACCTTTCCTCTTAAGCACTGTCCTCTTCTAACTTCCTTATGCTGTCCAGGGTCACACAGCTAGGACGTGTCACAAGCAGGTTTTCAATTCCAATCTTTCTACCTTCAAGTGTAACACAGTAAGCACTTTCCAACATTGAGAGGATTTTTCTCTCAATTGTCTCTTGATGGAGGTAGATAATGTAATGGTTCTCATGTTACTGTTGGGTCAAGGGAACTAGAATCCATTATGTGGTTGAAGGTAGACTGAAGAGATAGTTGTATTATTACTTTGAAGTGACATAATGTCAACCTACTTTCTAGGAATTTTAATTAGAGAAAAGCAATGATTATCAGATAGAAATGTAAGAGCTCATATAAGCACAGGAATCTCTAATCTGCTTAGAAGAAGAGCAGATTCTTCTTCACCAAGGAGGAGGTAAGCATGGTTCTCACTTAGTGCAAGGAGAAACTTGCATTTTCAAACACCAGGTGTTAGCAGCAGTTCATGATTGCTGTAGGGACAGAGAGACAGTTAGTGATTCTATGTTATGTCCTTTTTGGTCACCTGTGGAGCAAGGAGAGTGTAGATGAGAATGTAGGCAAGTTCAGATTTCGGGAAATATCACATGCCTTCAGGCAAGGTAAGAAGAGGATTACACCTTGTCAGAGATATGGAGGAAGAGATGAAAATGCAGATTTACCTTGTCTGACCTTCAAGGTGTATGTTTGTATGTGGACATTTGTGAGAGTATATATGTGGGTATTGGGGAGGATCGATATGATAAAGATGAGAGTAGAGAGAGTCAGTGTATGTCTCAGCATAAAATACTCAGGCATTCTTGAAGTGGAGGCCAGTATAGTGTTGGCTGTTTTCTTCGCTGTTGTGGTTCTGGCACCGACTGTGGCCACTCCCTTGATCTCACTGGATCTTCAAACAGTAGCAGAAGGAAATTGTAGAGTGTTGTCTGAAAGAAACTAGCAGTTATTGTAATTCACTGGATTTGAGGGAAAGTAAAGGGGATGGATAATGAAGGTTGGGGATCCTAATTTCTTTCCCTGTAATTCAAACAGTAAGTAATACAAATGCAATACCCATTGGACTGTTGAGTGCCAGGAAAGTGGAGGGAATTTTAGCTGATTGGGCAACTCCTGTCAGAGTCAGAATTCAAGTGTCCCATCTCAAGTTCTGGTGCTCCTGTCATTCGTTCATACTGTCTCTCCTAAAATTAAGAGTCTTCCAGTCAGGACTGTGCTAGTAAATGTTAAACAACTGACTCTCAAAAACGGTATGTTTGACCCAATTTTCATTTTAATCTTAATTATTAAACTTGTGTTCCCTTTAAGTCTGGACAATGAAGAAAATAGTAAATTAAGCCCTGAAGTGAAGCACTTTGTGGGTTTCCAAGATGTAAATGTTCATATTGAAAATTTAGCAATCACCTTTTCTGATGTAGTTTAAGATGGTTCCAGCACATCTCAGGTTCCAGTCATACAATTCTCAAACTGCCCTCATCGACAGACATGTAAGCTCCCCTCCTCATTCTTCCACAGACCTTCAGTGTAAAATTAACAAGTCCTTTCTCCTATCTGGAAGTTAGAAAATTATTTTAAAAGAAAGGAATTGAAATCGAAAATTTCAATAAGCTGTAGCGAACTCGGAAATTGTCTTCTCAATATATTTTTCTGTGATAGCTGTCAGTGTATTCCCTTTTGGTCTGTTCTTGGTGAAAATACAAATCAAAAATCATCTCCAGGGTGAAAATAAATAAATGATAGCATGTTTGTATCAATAGAGCCAGGGATGTAAAAGTGATAGAGCTCCCGGGATTATTGGGGCAGAGATGGGGAAGGCAATAGATGTGGTCTCTGAGGAATTGGGCAGCACAATCAATGGGGAACATGATATCACATTTGACTGTAGAAGAGAATATATATAGAATTTCTAAGCTACCTCTCCCTGTAGCAGCAGCCTTCAAGATATCCTTCAGGACCAGGTGAAGAAGAGCAACTTGTTATTGTTTCTACTCAACATCCCTTGTAAAGGTAAGAAGGATATCAAAATTGGGGTCATAGAATGGGATCACTGGGATCCTAAATATAGAGTTAAAAGGACACTTTAAGGTCATCGGGTACAACTTGCACTTTTGACAGATGAGGAAACCGATGTCAATTCAGATGAATGTGCTTTCCCCGGTTCTCATGACCGGTAAATGTCTGATGTAAAATTGAAAGTCAGGCTATTCTTGCTCTAAGTCCATTTCTTCATGTTCTGTGTCAAGTCAGTATGGGAAGGATGTATACAAATCATTGCAATTTCCATTGAGCTCTAGACGGTAAGACATACTTGAACAACGAAATACTAAAAGCAGCTCACAGTTATATATTGCTTTTCAAGAAAATTTTTTCTCAAGAGAACTATTATTTAGAGAATCGAAATTTTTGTATCCAAGGTAAAGATGAGAGAACTCAAGGTTCAGAGAATTGTGTAAGTTTTAGAGGTGTGAGTAAAACTCAAGTTTTATGTGATAGTAATTTCAAATCAGATCTCTACATCTGTGATTATCCTGCCTTCCTTGAAATTTAAATCAGACAAAAGGACGTTTTCCAGATATGGATCAGTAGCTATGGAACATCTTTCTCTGAGAATCATAACATAAATGCAGGTTCTCTTGCCAAAAATAGGGTTAGCATGATCCTCCTACAGTGCATGGTCGAGATCACCTTGGATAGTCTTTTCCCACGTAAAGAGTCTCTTATTGCTTGAAGAAGGCATTTGGAGATAACATATCACATATGTGGCTCTTGAAAACAAGAAAAGGAGGATGTCAGAAAGGGGTCTGCAGCTGTGTGTGGAAAGATAGGGGCAGGATAGAAGGGGAAGGCGTGCAAAATAAGGAAGCAATGCGAGAGTGTGACAGAATCCCAGGGTTGCACTGAATCAGGCAGTTGCCATCTTCTGAGCAATCCTACCTCTGACACTGATTCCAGGCATTCCATTCCTCCTATTGGAAGCCCAATCCCCAGCTTCTTTCTTCAAAAGACACACGTTTTGAGCCTCATTCCTGAGCTCTGTGCCCCAGCTATTGAGCACTTCCATGACTAGGAATAATTTCTCTACTATGAGAGAGAAAACTCCACTACATCATTGAGTGTTACCCTTGAAAGTAAATGGAAGACCTGATAATGAACTAGATAATGCCAGCAAGGGCCCATATTTTCCAAAGTTTCTGAGTTGGAGAAGATATTGATGTCTGAGTTACCTTCTCTATATGTGTTTTTGTGTATGTATTTGTGTGTGTGCCTGTACGAATGTGGTGAGGAAGGTGTTTTTAAGTCAGTTTCCTGACTTACTTCATTCAATAAATCCATTAGCCAACATTCTGTTCAGGAAATAGAGCTTTTCCCATCGCTGAGATATGACTTATTCTTTCTTGGTTCTCTTTTAGTTCTTCAATCTGGCTTTCATGGGGCAGGTTGGATAGAGCCACCATCTCAATTAATCCATTTAGGCTATTTTCCAAAACCACCAGATTGATATTCACCTACATGTAAAATCTGAGTAACCAAGGTGGCTGAGTATCTTTGTATCACAAACCAAAGTCCCAGTCAGATGAAAAAAATGGAACCTAACATTTACAGAGTAAAAGGGCCCCAGAGAAAATACGATCCACTATTTTTATATCACACATAAAAAAACAGAAGCTCTGTCAGGTGAAGGGTCTTTCCATGCAACATAGTAAGGGCAGCAAGATCGAAACTGAAGTCTTTTGATTCCTAAATCAATAAAATACCACTGTGCATACTTAATGTTTCATCGCTGTAGTGATTTTATTGTGTGTAAACTCCTTTCACCATTGCAGATCAGGAACTTCTACCCAAATAACTGGAGGTTCCGAAGTGCTGCAATGTGCAGAACTGAACATATCTTGTGAGGATGCCAAATCTGTCCTCCCCACCTCTCCCGGTTTCACTGCTGCTCAGCAGCACAAACAGCTTCAGCTCATGCTTACACAGTACTTTAAAGTTGGCACAGCAGTTTCCAGAATTTTCTTCTCCCCAGAGCTCTAGAACCATTTCCTCCAAAAAAAGTTGCTTCACTAGGACCATCCCAGGTTTCCGGAGCTTTAGTTTGATATAATTTTCCTAAAGCCAAGTGTTTCCAAGTAACCTGAGAGAAGTGCTTTGATAGTGTGCTTTATCCCTGTAATGGTTAATACTATCACTTGGTTCCTAGAAATAAATTACTCAATCAGGGCAATCTTTGTTCCACTTGCTAAATAGATTCAAGAACCTTTTGCAACTTAGTTGTGCTTGGTTATCTAGACAGATAGGGATTGGAAAGTGATGGACATTAAGTACATACACATATTTTCACGTTATGTGTTTCAAGAAGCAAGAGGAAAATAACCAAAAAAATCTTCATATTCATGTTAACAGGAAAATTAAGATATTCATATGTCCCCTTAAATATAAGATGATGATGATAAAGGCCTAAATGAGCAATTACAAATGAATAGCTTCATTCAAATATGGCTCTTTATGAATATAAAATACTTAAACATAAATTATGCCGTTGGTACCTTGAACAGCACCATGACTGAGAAAAATCAGTCTGAACGTGGTGAAATAATTTGCCCCAGATCATACATGTATGATCCTTCAGACTCTAGGATTCCTAATCCTTCTGGAATTTCCAATGGGATAATTTACACGGCAAGAGAGCAAAATGGCAAGAAAACCTGAGTATCTTCGTCTCCTGGATGAATTTTTTAACTACATCAAGATGTCATTCTCTGGCAAATTTCTTGTTACTCCTTAATCACTGAGCTGGCATTGCCTCAGTAAAGCTGCAACCTGCTGAAGATTTTACCAGGAAATGTCTAAAGTCACCCCTCACACTCTGCGCCTTTTCCAATTTTCCTGATCTCACTCTCGCCACTGGAACCAGATAGCTCTGGAGGAAAAAATGAACCTGGTGACATTGCACTGCTCTCTCTCACTTAAATTCAAGGCACTCCCCTTTTATAACATCACACACACGACTTTCATAGCATCATACACCTAATATGACAGTCATCATTGAGAATGAAGGACAAATTTTAACAACATTTAGATCATCTGTCTGTTTTGTTACTGTGGTCTTCCTGTAAAATGTTGACCTAACCTTTAATCTTTCCTGACTGCATGCCAATTTTCTCAGTAATCCTTATTCAAAAGGAAATTCTTTCCTTGGTAACAGTGTTTTTTAGTTTACATTTATTTTCTTTTCAAAGGAACTCTAGGTGTAATCAGGGAAATTTTGGTCAAATTGCCGTCATGCACTTCTACCCAGACTACAGATATTTGTTCAGATTAGTTGAATCCAAACTTTTTTTGAGTCAGTATGATTCAAAACCTAAGGAAGAAAAAATTGGGAGGTTCTGTTTCAAATATGGAACATGTTTTGAGATCCCAAAAGAAAACTCCATCTCATAATATCATAATTATTGACAATAAGGTGACATAATGCTTTGAATTCTAAGGGTTAAACTGAATTTGAAATTAGCCAGAAATGGTTCAATTTCATGGTGTGGGTTACAGTGTGAAATATATGTATGTATATATGTGCAATTCTATATATCATATATCTAGCAGGTATTCAGTTACTTAATGGACTTGGGGACCTGGGAAAATCACTTACCTGTTCTATGATTCTGTTCAGCCATCTTTAAAAAAAGATTGGTTGTTCTGACGGCAAAAATGAGATAATTAGTGCACAGAGCGTATAAAATATAAAAGAATATAAAAACAATATAAATGTTTTTTAGAAATATATAACAGATAAATATAAATTGATTTTATGAATTAATATTATATATAAATAAATTACATAAGCATAAATCATACATACATCTATATTCATGCCCCTATATGGGTGAATATAGAAAGGTACTGGTACCTATATTAATGAAGTGGTACTATGAAGCAGGTACAGAATTTGGAGTTGGAGAAATGAAAGTTTTCTGCTCTCAAGGATGATACTATTACTTTGAGTAAGGAGAATTACAGTTTTTAAAGCCATTGACATTGATTTTAGGTACAGTGTGATCTCAGAATGACAGAAAAATTGGGGAAACAGTTGTCAGCAAAGGCACCTGAAGGGACTGCAGCATTGCCAACCCCCTAAGAGGTGAGAAGACAATAAAACCATTTTTCTTACAAAAGATGGCACGAGCTATTCTGCAAGTTGTTCCCATTGATAACTATTGAGTGTGAACTTTCACACCTCAGATATCAACAGGAGCTTCATATCAAAACTCAGGAAATTGTTTTCTTTCATTTTTTGTTTAGACCTAAGAAAGTGATGGAGAACATGCCATTAGTTCACAGTAAATTTGAACCACATCCTATTTTTCAGAGAGCTGTTCATGAAACATTTACAAATATATGGAGGGCAGTATACACAACACGATGTGATGAGAAGGTGCTAAATAAATGGTCATTTTGTAGTTCTCAAGGAATCTAATTCCCTTCTTAGAGATATACAAAATGATTCCTGAAGTGGAAAAGGGATATGGCCCATCATAAAGTGCTAATTGCAATGTAGTCACCAGGTCCCAAGTCCTCTTTATGCATATGTATATTTGTATAGACTAATAGACAGATTGACCGATCGTTCGAAGGGTGAATATATATATATATATATATATATATATATATATATATATATATATATATATATATAGAGAGAGAGAGAGAGAGAGAGAGATGTCTATGTGTGTGTATTTGTGTATGTATACATATATATATGAATATATGTATATATATATTTATATGTATATATGTAATCCTAAGTTAGGATCTTGAAACGGAAACAACAATCACAAAGAAGCAGTATGACTCCATGAAGGACAAGTTAGGCCTGCATTAATTCACTGTCTTTGTTGACAGTTACAAAACTGATAGATCATATGAATACCATGAATTTCATTTGCCACCAAGACTGGACATTTTGCCGGTAACTCCTATGGACACCTCCCCTTCCTTCTATTATGCCATTTTCTTACTCATTGTGATCCCTTCTTCTAAAGTGACTAATGACTGTATATTTACCCTTAAATAAGATTTAAAAAGAAATTTATATTTTGGATTAAAATTATATCTTAATTAGATTTATGAATACATTAAAACATGCTTCATTAATCAATAAGCCCTGAGCCTGCAACTCAGCTTATTAAAGTTTTATAAAATAGAGAAACCTGTATTTTTCATGATATCTAACTCACATTCTTTCCACACTTTTTTTGTGTATGTGTGAATGAATGTCTGTGTTTGGAAATATGAGGTCTCTGGTGGTTATTACAAATAGACTGTTTCATGAGATCAGGTTTCAGAAACTGAGAACCTGTCAATTATTGATATACAGATGAGGTATGTAGGTAACTTGGGAAGAAATATATTTTGGCACTTATACATCTAAAATAATCATTTATGATAGCTCGACTGAATTTTATACTAGTTATCAGTTGCATTGTCAGTAACCTTGGTGTTTTTTATGCCATACAGTTTAGGGAACCAGGGATACCAGCCTTTATATCTATCAGTCTTGCTGTCTGTCTGTCTGTCTATCTATCGATCTATCTACCTGTCTATCTGTCGGTCTATATGTCTATATATGTGTCTTAGTCCTGTTATGCATATTAATGCATAAGAACATGACAATTATACTTCATTCTGAATATAATTGAAGGGGTACTTTCAGAGAAGTGTGGAAATATTTGCATGAATTTAAATAGAGAGCAGGGAGTCTAACTAGAACAGTATATACAGTCATCACTACGTAAAGAAAAGCAATTTTGAGAAAAGTTAAGAGTCAATTCAATAAATATTTATTAAGCACCTACTGTGTGCTAGAGATTTACTTAGTGCTAAGGATATTTAATGGGACAAAACACAGTCCTGAAAATCAAGATCTTGACAGTCTAACGGGGAACATAACATGCAAATGACTAGGTCGAATCTATAGACAAAATACTTAGGAAATGACCGACCCAAGGAAGACATTGGAATTCAAGAACAAGAAAGTTTAAAAATAAGAGATAGCTTTTCCTGCAGATGTTGGTTGTTCATTTAGAATTTGAAGGCAGGAACTTCTTCATTTTATTGTAGAGATGAAGAAACAGAGGCAAATAGCGTTAAGTGACTTGTCAGGGGTCACACACCTAGCAAGTGTCTGAAACCTGATCTCAGGGCTTCCTGACGCCAAGATGAGTTTTCTATGCGCACCACAAATACCACTTTTGTCGAAGTCAGATGTAGTTTTTTTGACCAGAAGTAGTCCTAACGATGTTGACATAGGTGAGGGTGAGGTGGCACATGCCTGGTGAATACAGTATCACAGAGAGAAAAAACATTTTGGGGGTAGTGTGTGGGGGCCCTGATTTTGGGTGAGAAGAGGAGAGGAGTTCTTGAGGTTGAACCCCCAGATAGAATTCAGAAAATAACAGTAAGGTGGACCTGAGACCTCGTCAATATTACCCAGTAGTGGAGGTTACAACTTAATTGTAGTAAAAAGGTACTAAAAGTAAAATAACATTTAATAAAACAAAATAAAAATGAGTAAACAAAGGACAAGTAACCCAAACATAGAGAGCTACTTTCTTGCAAAGAAGAAGGGGGTTCATATACAGAAGATATCAGTGAGGTTAAAAAAAAAAAACACTCCTCAGCTAGAGATTCACTTAAAGCAGTCACAATCCACACAAAAAGTCTAGGAAGGACTTGAAAGGAATTTGGAAATCAAATGAGGGGGAAATGAAACAAAGAGAAGAAATCCAAGAAAAATATGGAAAGAAAGATAACCAAATAAAAAAAAAAACATTTTCTCAATTTTCAATATATATTTGTTTAGTATTAGTTTTGAACATTCATTTTAATACATTTTGAGTTTTAATTTTGTCACTTTTCTTTGCCTACCCCCTACACAAGATGGCCTACAGTCTTATATAAGCTATACATGTGCAACTATATTAAATATATTTTCACATTAGTTACATTTTAAAGAAGAAGTAGGAAGCAAAAAAATCATATGAAAAAGAAAGCAGGAAAAAAGGAAGCCAATAGTACCTTTTGTCTGCATTCAGAATACATCGTTCTTTCTCTGGATGTGGATAATATTTTCCATCCAGAAGGTTTTTCAGAATGTGTGGGATCTTTCACTACTGAGAGGAGAAATTTGGATCAAACTGGTCATTGCAAAATATGTCTGTTACTCTGTAAAATGTTTTCTTATTTCTCAGCATTATTTCATGCAAGTACTCCCAAGTGTTTCTGAGGTCCACCTCATCGTTTCTTATGCAATAATAGTATTCCATTCCATTAATGTACCATAACTTGTTCAGCTGCTCCTCAATTGATCGCCATCCCCTAAATTTCCAGTTCTTGGCCAGGGCAAAAACAGATGCTATAAATGCTTTTGTACAGGTAGGTCCTTTCCCATTGTTATAATCTCTTTCGTGTGGAGACTTAGAAGGGTAATTGTTGGAGAAAAAGATATGCAGTCAATAGCCCTGTGGGCATAATACCAGATTGCCCTCCAGAATGGATTATCAGTTTATCACCAACAATGCACTAGTGTTCTAATTATCCCACATCATCTCCAACTTTTATCATTGTCCTCTTTTGTTATGTTAGTCAATCTGACAAGTATGAAATAGTACATCAGAACCGTTTTGATTGACATTTCTCTAAGCAATAGGGACTAAGATATTTTTTTCATGTAATTATAAAGAGCTTCAATTTCTTCATCTGAGAACAGCCTTGCATATCATTTGACTATTTATCAGTTAGGGAATAGCTTGTATTCTTACGAATTTAATTAAAGTCTCTGAATATTAAAAAACTGAGGAAATTTTCGGAAACACTGGCTGGAATAATTGTTCCCCAGCTTTCTGCTTCTTTGAAACATTTGTTGCATTACCCTTGTTTGTGCAATAAAAAAATAATTTATTGTAATCATAGTTAAGAAATGGAAAACCTAAAGGAAGAAAATTGCTCTATGAAACCTAGAGTTGGGCAACAAAAACTGAATGACATCATAAGATCGGAAGAAAAATAAAACTTAAAAAATAGAAGAAAATATCAAATATTTCATCTTAAAAAACTATTTATCGGGAGAAC
>JAQQSK010006298.1:0-14497 GCA_028658325.1 Potorous gilbertii
TGATTCTTGGTTTTAGTCCTTGTTCCTTTGACTTCTGGAATATCCTATTCCACACCCTTCTATCCCTTAATATAGAAGTTGCTAGATCTTGTGTTATCTTGATTGTATTTCCACAATACTTGAATTGTTTCTTTCTAGCTGCTTGCAATATCTTCTCCTTCACCAGAGAACTCTGGAATTTGTCCACAATGTTCCTAGGAGTTTCTCTTTTTGGATGTCTTTCAGGCAGTGATTGGTAGATTCCTTGAATACTTATTTTGCCCTCTGGTTCTAGAATATCAGGGCAGTTTTCCTTGATAATTTCATGAAAGATGCTGTCTAAGCTCTTTTTTGGTCATGGCTTTCAGGTAGTCTCATAATTTTTAAATTGTCTCTCCTGGATCTATTTTCCAGGATAGTTGTTTTTCTAACCAGATATTTTACACTGTCTTCCAATTTTTCATTCTTTTGGTTTTGTTTTTTGATTTCTTGATTTCTCATAAAGTCATTAGTCTCCATCTGTTCCATTCTAATTTTTAAAGAACTATTTTGTTCACTTGGCTTTTGAATCTCCTTTTCCATTCGACTAACTGCTTTTTAAAGCATTTTCTTCTCATTGACTCTTTGAACCACTTTTGCAAATTGAGTCAGTCTATTTTTCAAGGTGTTATTTTCTTTAGCATTTTTTGGGGTCTCCTTTGGCAAGGTGTTGATGTGCTTTTCTTACATCTCTCTCATTTCTCTTCCCAGTTTTTCCTCTACCTGTCTAACTTGATTTTCAAAATCCTTTTTGAGCTCTTCCATGGCCTGGGTCCATTGAATATTTATTTTGGATGTTTGGGATATGGAATCCTTGACTTCTATATCTTTCCCTGATGGTAGGCATTGTTATTTCTCATCTGAAATGAAGGGAGGAGATAGCTGTTCACCAAGAATGTAACCTATTGTCTTTCTTTTTCCTTTTCTGGGCATTTTCCCCAGGCAGTTACTTGGCTTTTGAGTTTCTTCTCCAACCCCACCTCGCCTCCAGTTCTGCCTAGCTAGTTCTTGGGGGCTAAGATTTAAATATTGCTTCCCAGCCTCAAGACTTTCAGTGGGGGTGTGGCTGCTATTCAGTGAGGGATTAAGTTCGGGTGCTCGGGTCATAGTAGACCCACCACAAGGCACTTAGTTCTCTCAGGGGCTTTATGTGGACACCTTCAATAATGGATCTTAGCTCCTTCTTGCTTTGGGAACTCCTGTGTGCTATTGCCTCTGCTGCTGCCACCTGAGGGGGCCTGAGTTATGGAGACACCTGCTCCCCTCTCAGCATGCTGAAAAGACCCGCTCACTGACCTTTGGTGCCTGTGGGTGAAGAGATCTGCGTGGCTGCTGGAGATTCTATCCCTGAAGCCTGCTCGGATCTGCAACTATCAGTGCCAAGTGGCCAAGACAGGGCTTTTCTCTGTTCTGAGTTCGGTGTTAGGTGTGCGAAGGACCTTTGGTGTCGGTTTTGCATTGCTCTCTGGAACAGATATCTCCTCCACTGCATTGTTCTGTCCTTCTGCTGCTACAGAATTTGTTAGCAGTTCTTTTTTACAGGCATTTTATGGGCTGTGGGTTAGGATCTAGCATATGTGAATCTTTCTGCTCCACCATCTTGGCTCCTCCCCTGAATTTAGAATACTTTTTTACCCCTCTAGATGTTGGTGCATTGTTCCCTCTTCAACCCATTCCCAATGAGAGTAACATACTAGATCTACAAGCCTTCCTCCCCCATCTAATTCTTCAGTGCCAAATATTTCTCTTGCACCTCATGCATATAAATTAATTCCTCTTTTAACCTTTTCCTAGACACTTTGCTTTTTAGTGTCACATCACACTGAGCTCTATTCCAACCTTTATTTCAAGCTTACTAATAAAAATCTTTGATATACATTTTATATTTCCTCATACAAAAAGTAAACACTGACTTTATTGAGTACCTTGTAATTAATCTTTGACGTCTACCTTATATTTCTCTTGGATCTTATATGGCAAGATTTCTATTGATTTCAGGTGTATTTAAACAAAATCCTCAGAGTCTGACAATTCATTTGATATCCCTTTTTTCATTCACGATTATGCTTAACTTTGCTGGATATGATATTTTGGCCACAACCCAAGCTATTTTATTCTTTCATACATAGTGTTCTAAATGCTACTGGGTTTGATGTAGTTCTAATTGTGGATCTGCCATATATATTTTTCCTTGTTGCCCTTTTTTTTCCTCCTTGGACTGGCTGTTGCAGAATCTAGCTAAACTAACCCTGTATGATTTCCCAATAGGATTTATTTCAGGTGGTTATCAGTGGATTTTTTTTTCTATTTCTACTTTCCCCTCTTCTTTTAACACTTAAGCATGATTTTCTCTGATTATTTTTGGTATTATTGTATCAATATTTTTATTTTATTGTAGCTTTCAGGAAGTCCAATTATTCTTATGTTTTAACTTCTTGATCTGTTCTCCAGATCAATTATTTCTTATGAGAGGCTTCACTTTCTTTTCCATTTGTTCATTGTTTGTTCTTTTTTTTTTTTATTTCTTGTTCTCATAAGCTTTCTGGCTTCACTTTGCCCAGGTTTTATTTTTAAGGAGTTGTTTTCTTCCTTAAGATTCTGTATCTGCTTTTCTCCTTTTCTAAGATTCTGTATTCTCCTTTTGGTTGAATTTTTTTCTGTAATCTTATTTTTCTTGCATTTTTCTTCTTTATTTTTTCCTTTCATTTTATTTATCTTTCTCCTTTTATAAAGTCTTTTTAAAATGTTCTTTTAGCAATTATTTTTGGACAGATGACTATTTGACATAATATTTGGGGGAAGAAGAGAATTTTTTTTCCTTCAGTATTCTTTTCTGAAGATGATCCCTGGTCTTCTCTATTCCTACAGTAATTTTCTGTAATTGGGTTCTTTCTCCTTTCCTTGCTCATTTTTTTTTTCATTTGTAGCAGCTTGTTCTTTTGCAATAAATTCTATTCCTCGGTTATAGGGTATGGGATTTCTGACCCGAGATTCTACTTCAGTTTTCCCCATTGGGTTGTAAGAGAAACCAAGTGGTCTTATAAGTGCTGACAGTCAGAATCACCCACGTCCCATTGTTTCTGCACTCAGTGGGTGTGTCCTGGTTCCTTCTTATCCACAGCCACATATTGAAATCACAACTGAGGCTTCCTTTCCTTTTTCAGCAAAGACTCTTTGAAACTTCCCCAATTCAAATGCCACCCTATTTAGGAGATGATTATTCCTGTAGCTGGAACTGAGGCTATTTCTCAACCCAGGTAGCCCCAGGGCTCACTATTACCTGCTTGAGGGAAACTAGCCTGGGACTGTTTACACTTCATAGTGAGCAAATCTCACATCTTCTCTGATTGTACCTGAACTTTTGTTTGTTTTTATTTTTCTAGTCCTAGGGTACTATCTTTTGCTCTTGAGGAGGAAAGCTAGAAAAGTTGGAATTTTTTTACCTACTCAGCCATCTTCCCAGACTCCTCTCAGAGTGTCAATATTTTAAAAGTTAATTCACTTATTTTTAGTTTTCAACATTTACATCCACGAGATTTTGAGTTTTGAATTTCCTCCCACTCTCTATCCACACCCCCCCAAGGCATGGTACCATCTGATATAGGTTCTAACTATAGATTCATATTAAAAATATTATCACATTAATCATGACATGAGGAAGAATTAGAACTAATGGGAGGAACCACAAGAAAGAAAAAAACAACACAGCAACAAAAGAAAAGGAGAGCAAATTGTATGTTTCCATCCCCATTCACACTCCAAAGTTCTTTCCATCATGAATCTGTTGCAGCTGTCTTAGATTTTTTTATTGCTGAGAAGACTTAAGTCTATAGAAGTCAGTCATTACACAATGTGACTGTTAAATGTATAGTGTTCTCCTGGTTCTGCTTGTTTCACTAAGCATCAATTCATGTAAGTTCAGGTTTTTCTGAAGTCCACCTGTTCTTCATTTCTTATAGCAAAATAGAATTCCATTACATTCATATACCACTACTTGTTTAGTCATTTGCCAATTGATTGACATACACTCAATTTCAAATTCCTTTCCACCAGAGAAAGTGCTAATATATTATCTCTAAACCTTTGGGTTCTTTTCCCATTTGTATGATCTCTTTGGGATACAAATCTAGCAGTGGTAATACTAGGACAAAGGGTATGTAGAGTTTATTCCCATTGACATAATTCCAAATTACTTTCTAGAACAGTTAAATCAGTTCACAAATCAAAAACAATGCATTAGTGTTCTTATTTCCCTATATTTTCTCTAGTATTTATGATTTTCCTGTTTTCTCATGTTAGCCTATCTGATTTTATTAACTCACTTTTGGTTTCCAATATTTCTAAACTTGTATTTAATTGGGGATTTCTAATTTCTTCTTTTTTCTAGCTTTTCAAATGTATGCCCAAGTCATTGGTCTCCTATTTCTCTGTTTTGTTGATGTGAGCATTTAGAGATACAAAACTTCATAAAACTTCCCCTAAGAAATACTTTTACTCCATCTCATAAATTTTGGCAGGTTGTCTCATTATTGTCATTCTCTTAAATGAAGTAGCTTGTTTCTGTGATTTGTTGTTCAACTCATTCCTTAGGATGAGATTATTTAGTTTCCAATTAATTTTTAGTCTATCTTTCTATCGCCCTATATTACTTAAAATATTTATTACATCATGATCTGGAAAAGATGTGTTTAATATTTCAACCTTTCTTCATTGAGTTATGATGCTTTTGTTCCCTAGTACATGGTCAAATTTTGTGTAGGTGCCATGTGCCATTGAAAGAAAAGGAATATTCCATTCGATCCCCATTCAATTTTCACCAGAAGTTTGCCATATCTAACTTCTCTAAAATTCTATTCATTTCTTTAACTGTTTTTTTTATTTTGTGTTTAGATTTATACAGTTCTGAGAGGGAGAGTTTGAGATTCCCCACTAGTATAATTTTGCTGACTGTTTCTTCCCTTACATCTCATAACTTCTCCTCTAAGAATTTCGATGCTATACCATCTGGCAAATATATATATATATATATATATTAATGATATTATTTCATCATTTATGCTGCCTTTTATCAGGATATAGTTTCCTTCATTATATATTATAATTAGATCTAGTTTTGCTTTTGCTTTGTCTGAGAGGAGGATTGCTACTTCGGTTTTTGTTTGTTTGTTTTACTTCAGGTGAAGCATAATATAATTTACTCCAGCCTTTTATATTTACTCTTTGTGTATCCCTCTACTTCAAATGTGTTTCTGATAAATATTGTGGGATTACAGTTTTAAAGTTAATTTTGCTACCTGCTTTGATTGTATGCTAGAATTCATCTCATTTACAGTCAAAGTTACAATTACTGTGTCTTTATCTCCATTTTCCCTTCCCACTGTTTATGCTTTTATTTCTCCTTTCTTTTTCTTTTTCTTTTTTCAGTTTATTTATTTTTAGTTTTCAACTTTCATTTCCACAAAATTTTGAGCTCCAAATTTACTCCCCATTTCTCCCCTCCCCTACTCCAACACGCAGATCATTCTGATTACTCCTTCCACCGATTTGCCCTCCCTTCTAACACCCCTCCCTTCCCTTATCCCCATCTTCTCTCATCTTGAGGGGCAAGATAAATTTCTATACCCCATTACCAGTATTTCTTATTTCCCAGTTGTATGCAAAAACAATTCTCAACATTTGTTCTTAAAACTTTGAGTTCCAACTTCTCTTACTTCCTTCCTCCCTATACATGCCTACTGAGCAGGCAAACTATTCAGTATAGTCTATATATGTGTACTTTTACAGAAGAATTCCATAATAGTTATGTTGTGTAAGACTAACTATACTTCCTTCCATCATATCCTGCTCTCCATTTCTTCCATCCCTTCTAGTGACTTTGTACCTGGCCAAGAGTGTTTACTTCTAATTGTTACTTCCTCCGATTTGCCTTCCCTTCCGTTATGCTCCCACCAATGCCTATCTCCTCTACGTTCCTGCAGTGTAAGATGGGTTTTCATACCAAATTGAGTGTGCATTTTATTCCTTCCTTGAGCCAAATGTGATGAGAGGAAGTTTCACTTTTTCCCTCTCACCTCCCTCCGATTACCCTCCATTGAAAAAGCTTTTATTTGCCTCTTTTATGAGAGAGAATTTGTCCCATTCCATTTCTTCCTTTTTCCTCCCAATATATTCCTCTTTCACCCCTAAATTTTGTTTCTTTAGATATCATATCTTCTTATACAACACAATCTGTTCTCTCTCTCTTGTGCATGTGTCTGAGTGTGTGTGTGTGTGTGTGTGTGTGTGTGTGTGTGTGTGTGTAATCCTACCAACTACCCAAATACTGAGAAGTTCCAAGAGTTACAAATTTTATCTTTCCATGTAGGAATGTAAACAGTTCAACTTTAGTAATTCCCTTATGATTTTTCTTTCCTGTTTAATTTTCATGCTTCTCTCGATTCTTGCTTTTAAAAGTCAAATTTCCTTTTCAACTCTGGTCTTTTCATCAAGAATGCTTGAAAGTAAAAAAAAAAAAAAGTTTAAAAAAAGTAAAAAGACGAATGCTTGAAAGTCCTCTATTTCATTGAATGACAATTTATCTCCCTGAAGCGTTATACTCAGTTTTGTTGGGTAGGCGATTCTTGGTCTTAATCCCAGTTCTTTTTACTTCTGGAATGTCATATTCCATTCCCCTCAGTCCCTTAATGTAGAAGATGCAAGATCTGGTATTATGCTGATTGTATTTCCACAATACTGCATTTGCCTGTTTCTAGCTCCTAGTATTATTTTCCTCTTGACCTGAGATTTCTGGAATTCCTAAGAATTTCTCTTTTGGGATCTCTTTCAAGAGATGATTGATGGATTCTTTAAACATTTATTTCACCCTCTGGTTCTAGAATATCAGGGTAGTTTTCCTTGATAATTTCATGACAGATGATTTCTAGGCTCTTTTTTGGATCATATTTTTCAGATAGTCCCACAATTTTTAAATTGTCTTTCCTGGTTCTATTTTCCAGGTGAGTTGTTTTTCCAATGAGATATCTCCTATTATCTTCTTTTCTTTTCGTATTTTTGGTTTAGTTTTGTAATTTCTTGGTTTCTCATGAAGGCATTACTTTCCATCTGCTCCATTCCAATTTTTAAAGAACTATATTTTTTAGTGAGCTTTTGAAACTCCTTTTCCTTTTGGCTAATTCTGCTTTTTGTAGTATTCTTCTCCTCATTGATTATTTGGACCTCTTTTGCCAATTGATTTAGCCTATTGCTAAAGGTGTTACTTTCGTCTACACTTTTTGAGTCTCCTTTAGCAAGGTGTTGGCTCGTTTTTCATAATTTTCTTGCAGCACTCTCATTTCTCTTCCCAATTTTTCCTTCACCTCTCTCACTTGATTTTCAAAATACTTTTTGTGCTCTTCCATGGCTTGAGACCATTGCATATTTATTTTAGAAATTTTGGAAGCCTTGACTTCTTCTGAAAGTATGCTTTGTTCTCCCTCACCTCAAAGGGTGTAAGAAAATACCAGTTCATCAAAAAAGTAACAGTCTATAGTCTTATTTTTTTTCCCTTTTTTGGGCACTTTTTTTCTGCTAGTTATTTGACTTTTGAGTCCTTTCTCAAGAGGTGGATATACTCTGGGGACCTGTAAGTTCTCAGTTCTTCCAAGGTGGAACAATCAAGGGAGAGGAGGTATCTCCTTTCCTGGCCTACACACTGGTCTGGGAGCAACCAAAACCTTTTCTACCAGAATCTGCGAGTAGTAGAATTACCTCTACCACTACCATTTCCAGATGCCCCATACCATTGCTCCTCCTCACTCTCGGGCCTGGCTCATGGCTGAGATTCAGATCAGTTCTCAATTCCCCCAGGGGCTTTGGCCTGAAAGTTCCTCAGATGGATGCTGCTGATGCCATCACCCCTACTGTTGCTACTGCCTCTGCTTTTGCCCAAGGCTGAAGCTAGGGGAGGACCCTACTCTCTTCTCACTCAGTTGGAAATGTTTTCTCATTGAACTTTGAAATTGTCTTTGGTGATTGTGGGTTGAGGGATCTGAGAACTGCTGGTGCTGGGGATTCTGCCCCAGAGGCCTGTTCTGGTCCTGTTCCTCCTGGTGCTCTGCAACCAAGGCTGGGCTGGTTTCTCTGGGCTATGATAGACTTTACCTGTCAGCCTTCCAGGCTGCCTTGGGCTAGAATTCTCTTTCCCTCTCTCGTTCTGTGGCTTCTGCTACTCTAGAATTTGCTGAGACTCATCTTTTACAGGTATTTTGTGGGTTGTGGGGGAAGAGCTAGAGCTAGAGTGTGTATGTCTTTCTATTCCACTATCTTGGCTCCACCCCCTTCTTTCTCCTTTGTATTTTTCCCTCCTCACTAGAGTTTTCTTTTTTGCCATGACCTCACTCAGTCTGCCTTCCCTTCTTTCAGCCTCCTCCTTTTTCTTTTCCCTTTCTCCTCCTACTGCTTATAGGGCAAGTTAGATTTCTGTACCTGAGTGTGTTATTCCCTCCTTGATCCAAATACACTTTAGGGAAAGATTCAAACAATGCTCATCTCCTTCCCTTCTTTCTCTGTACTGTATTTGTGTTTTGTGTCTCTTTATGTAATTTAACCATTTCTGCATCCTCCTTTATTCTTCTCCCGTTACATTTTCACCACTTAGGTTTTTTATCATCACATCAATGTCAAATTATACACTCTCTGTCTATGTATATCGGATATAATTTCCAAAATAGAGATACAGTTCTCACAAGTTACAGGTTTCATCTTCCCATATAGGAATACAAAAAGTTATTTTACAGTTATTGAATAAAATCCTTTTTTGCAACTTCTTTCCTGATTACCTTTTTATGCCTCTCTTGAGTCTGGTATTTGAAGATGAAATTCCTTTGAACTCTGGTCTTTTCATCAGGATTTTTCTCTACCTCATTGAATTTCCATCATTTCCCCTACAAGGTTATGGTAATTATTTTATGGTTAGTTGATCCTTTGTTGTAATTCACGCTCCTTTACCTTACATAACTTCATATTTCAAGCCCTTTGATCTTTTAATGTAGTAGCTAAAAAGTCTGGCATGAAGCTGACTTTGATTTCTTGATATTTGAATAGTTTCCTTCTGGCTGCTTGCATTTCTCCTTGACCATGAAATTCTGGAATTTGCCTATAATATTCTCTGATGCTTTCAATTTTGGGATCTCTTTCAGGAAGAAAGATTTTTTTCAATAACTATTTTACCATTGGTTTTCTGTTTTCAGAGCAATTTTCCTTGATTCCATGAAGGATGCTTTGGAAGCTCTTTTTTTTAAAAAATAATTGCTTTTAGGTAGACCAATGATTATTAAATTATCCCTGCTGAATCTGTTTTCTAAGTCAGTTGTTTTACCAATGAGGCATTTTACATTTTCTTACTTTTGTCCATTTTGTTGTTGTTTTTTATTGATTCTTTATTTCTAATGCAGTCATTAGCTTCCACTTGCCCAATTCCAATTTTTGACAAACTATTTTCTTTAGTTAGTTTTTGTACCATATTTTCCATTTTGAAAATTCTACTTTTAAAGGAGATATTGTCTTTCAGTGTACTTTTATTCTCCAATTTTGGCCAACAAATTTTTAAAGAAACTGTTACATTATTTTTTTTAACATATCTAAACTGCCTCTTAAAATTGTTTTGCACTCAGGGACAGAAGCAGCCCTCAGCTCACTTCATCCACTTCTCAACATCTCCATCTTGTCCTTCAGTGCTGAACAGATTGCTGACTTCAAGGAAATTTTCCTCCTCTTTGACGTGACTGGCAAAGGCAAGATTACATTAAGCCAAGTTAGTTATATCTTGTGTGCTCCGGATACCAACTCAACCAATGAAGAGGTCAAGAAAGTTCTGAAAAACCCTAACAATGAAGAGGTGATTGCCAAAAAAATTGACTTTGGGAAGTTACTGCTCATAATGCAGGTCGTTTCCAACAACACGGGGGGGGGGGTGATGATGAAAAATTCATTGTTGGCTGGAGTGTCTTTCACAAAGAGGGCAATGGCACAGTCTTGGGTGCTGAACTCTGCCACGTGATAGCTTCCCTGGGTGAAAAGATGAAGGAAGACAAGGTACAAGCCCTGTTGGCGAGACAAGAAGACTCCAATGGGCTGCATCAATTGCAAAACATTTTCCAAACACATCATGTGCATATAAATGGTTGTTTCAAGAAAAGTTCTCTCTATGCAGACTCACTGGAAACTAAGCCATGATTTTTAGGAACATGTGCATTCAACTCTCCAGCTCAGTTGACCAGCAAGAAAAGAAAAACCAAAGGAGATTGGACTATACAATACTGAAGGCCTCTTCTACTTTTTTTTATTAATTTTATTTATTTTCAATGTTCTACAATCACTACCATATAACTTAGAATTTTTCCCCCTCCCTGCCCCTTACTTGCCCTGCTTCCTCGAGAAGGTATACAATTTTATATAGGTTCTACATATACATGCACATTAAATACATTTTCACCATATCTGTGCTGTATAGAATTGAAATGAATGGGAGAAATCATATAACAAACCAAAACATAATACAAAAGAAAATGATCTGCTACATTCTTCTATCAAATTCCATAGCCCTTTTTCTGGATGTGGAAGGCATTTTGCCTTAAAAGATCATTGGCAATTTTTTTTTAGGTCTTTGCATTGCAGTGAAGTTCGAAGTCTACCAGAAAAAAATCTTACCTAATATGATCATTGCTGTGCACAAAGTTCTCCAGGTTCTACGCTTTCACTCAGCATCAGATCACATAAGTCTTTCCAGGCCTGAAGAAAGAAGTCTCCCTGTTCCTCATTTTTTCTAGCACAATCATATTCCATTGTATTCATAAACCATAATTTATTCAGCTACTCCCCAAATGAGGGGCATCCCCTTGATTTCCAGTTTTTGGCCACCACAAAAAGGGCTGCCATAAATATTTTTGTACATGTCAGACTCTTTCCCATTTTTATGATATTTTGGGGATACTGTCATAGAAGCAATGTTGTTGGGTCACAGGCTATTTATATATTTGTTGCCCTTTGGCAATAGTTTCAAATTTTTGTCCAGAGTAGTTGAATCAGCTCACAGTTCCACCAACAATGAATTAGTGTTCCAACTCTCCCACATCTTCTCCAATATTTATCATCTCCCTGTTCCGTCATGATAGCCAGTTCGATAGGTATGATGTGGTATCTCAGAGCTGTTTTCATTTGTATCTCCGTAATCAATAGACATTTAGAGCATTTTTTCGTATGACTATAAATATCTTTAGTTTCTTCCTCTAAACACTGCCTGCTCATATCCTTTCACCACTTATCAATTGGGGAATGACTTGTGTTTTTGGACATTTGATTCAGTTCTTTCTATATTCTTAAAATGAGGCCTTTATCACAGACATTACCTGCAAAAGTTCTTTCCCAGTTTTCTGTATGCCTCCAAATGTTTGTTGGATTGGGTTTAGTTGTGCAACAACTTTTCAGTTTAATGTAATCAGTATTATCCATAATTCACTTCATATGCATTCTATCCCTCCATTAGTCAACAATTCTTCAATTCTGTATAAATCTGGTAAATACACTATTCCTCGCTCCACTAATTGATTTATAGCATCAATCTTTATACCTAGGTGGTGAACATATTTGGACTTCATTCTTGTGTATGCTATCAGGGACTGGTCTATACCTAGTTCCCGTCACATTGTTAACCAGTTTTCCCAGCAATTTTTGTTGAACAGTGAGTTCTTATCCCCGAAGTTGGAGTCCTTGGGTTTATCAGTTGATTGCTATATTCATGGCTATTGTTTCTTGAGTACCTAGCATATTCCACTTGTCTATGCTTCAGTTTCTTAACCAATATCAAGTGGATTTGATAATTGCTGATTTACAGCACAATTTGAGATTGGTAGCGCTAGGCTACTTTCCCTATCATTTCTTTTCATTAGATCCCTTGCTATTCTAGACCTTTTGTTCTTCTAGATGAATTTTGAGACTATTATTTCCAGCTCTAGAATATAATTGTCTGATAGTTGATTGATATGGCACTAAATAAGCATACTGATTTAGGTAACACTGTCATTTTTATTATATTGGCTTGGCCTACCCATGAGCAACCAATGTTTTTCCACTTACTTAGATCTTACTTTATTTGTTTGAAAAAATACCTTGTATTTGTGTTCATATGGTCCCTGGGTTTGTTTGGGCAGGTAAAGTCCCAAATATTTAAAGGGTCTACCCTAGCTTTAAATGGGATTTTTCTTTCTATCTCTTGCTGTTGGACTTTGTTACTAATATATAGAAATGTAGATTTGTGCGGGGTTTTTTGTAACCTGAAACTTTGCCAAAGTTGTTTATTATTTCAAGTAGTTTTTACTTGAATCTCTGGGATTCTCTAATATATCACGATATCATCTGCAAAGAATGTTTATTCTAATTCCTTGAATTTCTTTATCTTCTCTAATTGCTACAGCTAACATTTCTAGTACCATATTGAATAACTGTGGTGATAATGGACATCCTTGTTTCAGCACTGATCTTATTTGAAATGCATCTAGCTTATATCCATTGCATATAAAGATTACTGAAGAGTTAAGTAGATACTGCTTATTATTTTATGGTAAGTTACATTTATTCCTATGCTCTCCATGCTCTACTGAGATAATCATGTGGTTTCTGTAAGTTTTTTTTCTTGATATGATTGATAATATAAATAAATAAATTAGTTTTGCTAATATTGAAACATCCTTGTATTCCTGGAATGAATCTTACCTGATCATAATGTATTATTCTTATGATAAGTTGCTGTATTCTTTTGCTAAAATCATATTTAAAATTTTTGCATCTATATTCATTAGAGAAACTGGTCTATAATTTTCTTTCTCTGTTTTCTCTCTTCCTGGTTTTAGTGTCAAAACCATATTTGTATCATAAAAAGAATTCAGTAGTACTCCTTCTTCCCCAATTTTCCCAAATAGCCTATATAATATTGGAATTAGCTGTTCTTTAAATGCTTGATAGGACTCACTTGTAAATCTATCTGACACTGGACATTTTTTCCTAGGAAATTCATTGATGCCTTGTTCAATTTCTTTTTCTGAGATAAGGTTGTTTAAGTATTCAGTGTCCTCTTCTGTTAATCTGGGCAATTTTTATTTTTTAAAAGACTCATCCAACTCATTTAGGTTGTAGAATTTGTGGGAGTAAAGTTAGACAAAGTACCTTCTAATTATTTTTTTGTCCTCATTGGAGCTGAGTTCACCCCTTTCACTTTTGATTTGGTATTTTTGTTTTCTTCTTTTTTTAAATCAAATTGACAAAAGGTTTATCAACTTTATTAGTTTTTTTCATAAAACCACTTATTAGTTTTTTTTATTAGTTCAATAGCTATTCTTTCTTTAATTTCAATTTTGTTGATCTCTCCTTTGGTCTTCAGTATTTCTAATTTGGTATTTACTTGGGGATTTTCAATTTGTTCTTTATCTAGCTTTTTCAGCTGCATGGCCAAGTCATTGAACTCCTCTTTCTCTATTTTATTCATTTGAGGATTCAAAGATATAAAACTTCCCCTAAGAACCACTTTTGCTGTATCTTAGAAGATTTAGTAGGTTGTCTCATCATTGTCATTTTCTTGTATGAAGCTGTTGATTGTTTCTATGATTTGTTGTTTAACCCATTCCTTCTTTAGAATTAGATTATTTAGTTTCCAATTAATTTTGATTTATCTTACCATGGCCTTTTATTACATAAAATTTTTTATTGCATCATGATCTGAGAAGGATGCATTGACTATTTCTGCCTTTCTGTACTGGATTGTGAGGTTTTCATGCCCTAGAGCATGGTCAATTTTTGTATATATGCCATGTACCACTGAGAAAAAGCTATATTCCTTTCTATCCCCGTTCAGTTTTCTCCAAAGATCTATTATATCTACCATATCCAGAGTTTTATTCACCTCCTCAACTTCTTTCTTGTTTATTTTAAGGTTATATTTATCAAGTTCAGAGAGGTGGAGGTTGAGGTCCCCCACTAGTATTGTTTTGCTGCCTATTTCTTCCTGCAATTCCCTTGAATTCTCCTCTAAGATTTTGGGTGCTATAGCACTTGGAGAATACATGTTTAGTAATTATATTGCTTCATTATATTGCTTCTATGGTGCCTTTTAACAAGTTATAGTTTCCTTCCTTATCTCTTTTGATTAAATCTATTTCTGCTTTTGCTTTGTTTGAGATTATGATTGCTACCCCTGCTTTTCTTGCATCAACTGAAGCACAGTTAATCTGATCCAACCTTTTACCTTTACCCTGTGTGTACCCTCTATTTCCAATGTGATTCTTGTAAGCAACATTTTGTTGGATTATGGCTTTTAATCCATTCTTCTCTCCATCTACGTTTTATGGAAGAGTTCACTCCATTCACATTCACAGTTATGAATGCAATCTGTGCCTTTCCCTCCATCCTCTTCTGATGGTTTGTGCTTTTAGTTCTCCCTTCTCCTTTCCCC
>JAQQSK010006299.1:0-14497 GCA_028658325.1 Potorous gilbertii
ATCATATTTTCCCCAAGAAAGTAACCTTCTATGGTCTTAGTTTTTTTGCCTTTTCTGGGCATTTTCCCAGCCAGTTAGTTGACTTCTGAGATTCCTCTCCACCCCTGCCCAGATCCACCCAACTAGTGCTTGGGGTCTGAGATTCAAATGCTGTTCCCCAGCCTCAGGGCTTGCAGCAGCTATTCAATGTGAGCTTAATTTCTGGTGCTCAGGTGGGGGCAGGGCCGCCTCCCAGGCTCAGTTCCCTCAGGGGGTTTATGTGGAGATCTTCAGTAATGGACCTGAGGTCCTGCCTGCTCTGGGAGCCTCTGGCTGCCCACTGCCTCTGCTGTTGCCTCCCAAGGGGGCCTGAGTTATGGAGACACCCTGCTTCCCTCTCAGGCAGCCCAGAAGTCTCTCTCACTGACCTGTAGCACCTGTGGGTGGAGGGACCTTCATGGCCGCCTGAGATTCCATCCCTGAAGCCTGCTCGAATCTGCTCCACTTGGTGCCCCATGGCCAGGGAAGGGCTGGGCTCTGCTCTTGTCTGATGCACAGTGGACCTTTGGGGTCGGTTTTTCAGGGCTCTCTGGAATGGAAATCTCCTTCACTTCATTGCTGCATGGCTTCCACTGCTCCAGAATTTGCTGGGAGTCCTTTTTAGAGGAAATCCATGGGTTGTGGGTTTGGAGCTAGCATATGTGAATCTTTCTACTCTGCCATCTTGGCTCCTCTCCCTGTAGGGGAAATTGAGACTAGTGAATCACTGGAGGTGTGGAATTCTGAGTTACAGTTGGGCTAAAAGCTGATTGGATGTCTGCAGTACCTAGCACCAATATAGTAAACCTCCTATGATGGGCCCTGCTTAACCAAGCTGCTTAATGAGATGTGAGTCTGCTCAGGTTAGAAAAAAGTAGCAATTAAAATTCCTATGTGGATGGGCATTGGGATTTGGTTATAAAGGGTCCCTACACTTCCAGTCTAGGTAAGATCGGGAGACAGACACAGTCTTAAAAAAAAAAAAGAGAGATCAGGATCAATTGCTACCATTATAGTGAAGTTTTTCTTGATCTCCAAAGCCAAATTTTATGTTTTCTACCTCTGAACCTTAATAGAACTTCATCTTTCCTTTATGTAGTTCTCAAATGTGAATTTCTGACTATAATTAATGTAAAGATTATGAAATATTTTAAAAGTATTAGTCAATGAAGTCAACATTTCTCTATAGGTCTTATCTCTTCTCAGAGATTTAGCGAGAATATGGAATTTGGCCAACTTATAAGGTGCCAGGAGGATTGTGCTCCACTCCTAAACTGACCTCTAAGCTTAGAGGTTTGGGAGGAGGGCACTCCAGGAAAGAACCAGTGTGCTAGCTGGAGTGTACCTGGTATTCAAGGAGGACTAGCCCCTTTGGTGTGAGGGCTTGCAGAGCCTTTTTTGGGCCTGCTCATCCACCTTTGGTGTTCACCTTCACCTGACTCTCATTTGTGGCTCTAAGAGGCCATCAACAGTCATCCTGACTTTTATCTTGCTTGACTTTGATGACTCTGGAGAGAGAGTGAGACCAGTGATTTTGTGCAACTCTGACTCACTTAAATGCAGTTTGTGCACAAGTCAAGAAACACCCCATGATATCATTGGTTCTCTCTGAAAACATAAGGAAAACAGCAAAAACAACAGTGTTCTGGGTAGATGGTAGTGGGTACTGGGAGAGAAACTGGCCAGTGTTGGATTATCCATCTATCTTCCTCTTTCAACATCCCTTTTCCTTGATACTTCTTTGCATTCTCTATCCATCTCATCTTGAATCCTTCTTAATCCCTATCCTTTTGGTTTTACCTTTCCTATATGGTCTCTGGAACCCTCTTCACTCATTAATCAGCTCTTCTTGATCTTTGAACTCTTTTTTTCACAGTTATCCTATATTCTCCCAGTCCCTCAAACCTATCATTCTCCTAAGGATATCACATCTTTCACCAACTTCTCTAAACTTGGCTTCTCTTTCTCATAGGCCCAAAAGGAGTTGTCATGCTTCTTTCTCCTCACTGCCACTGTCAGTCCCTCCTTCACTTTTCTTGTTTTAAAGTTCACTCCATCCTGTTTTGACCCTTATTGATTTCATCCCTGGTAGATGACCAATCACTCTTCTGCTTCTGCACCAGTACATGGCTAACTCTAGCTTCCAACTTTGTCCCCATCTGATTGCTTCAGTATTTCCATGAGACATCTGTCCCTCATATTCCAATTAAATTTGCTGTAGATGAAAGAATTCCTAGCTCTGAGTCCTGTACTAGAATTCAGGGGGTCTTAATCTGGTTTCTGTGAACTTGTTTTAAAAATATTTTCATGACTATATTTCAATATAATTGATATCATTGAAATATTATGCATTTTACTTTTTTCATTTAAAAAATTATTCTGAGAAATTCATTGACTTCACCAGGATGCAGAAAGGCCCATGACACAAAAAAGTAAGTACAAGATTGTAAGTTCCTTGAGGGTAAGAATGATATTAAACTTTTTATCCCACTCAGCATCTTGCACAATACATGGTGTTTGGATTAATTAAAGAATATAAAAGAAAGACTATAAAGAAATTAATTAAAGAATAAATCAGCTATCTCCCCTGGAGATGGGAAGAAGTTTGTAGGACACAATTCCATTGTTGAGCCTCTTCTATTGGACATTTTTTCTAATGACTTGGATGAAGAGGTGGAATGTAGATTTATCACATTAGCAGATGTCACAAAAATGGACAAGATAACCAACATGACAGATGATAAAATCAGAATTAAAAGTGATCTTTCCAGGTTAGAATTATTGAATCACACCAAGGAGATGAAAATTAGCAGGAATAAATTTTTAATACTGCATTTAGATGAAAAATTAATTTAAAAAACCTGTACAAGTACAGGATAGGAAATAAATGAATTGGCAAAATTTCATGAAAATTTTTTTGTATAAGCGTAATATAAATCTTTATTGCCATGTCTTTGCTGAGAAAGGCTAAGGTAATTTTGGGTGGCATTAATAAAAGCATAGTGTCAGCTCAAATGGAAATAGTTTGTCAGCTCAAAGGAGTATTAGTTTGACTGTACTTTAGCCTTATTAGACAATATTTAGAATATAACTTTCAGTTTTGAGCACCACATTTTAAGATTGGCTTTGACAGTGAGCCTTTATCCTGAAGAAGGCAACCAGTATGGTAAAGAGAAACAAAACTTGACATAATTTGAAATATTTGAAAGAACTAGCGATGTTTAGCTTAGAGAATAGAAATCCAAGGCAGATGATACATGAGGATTTTTACAAAGGAGAAATTAGAAGAAAGAAGAAATAGACTAGCACATGGCAATAGAAAAGAAAATCACACTGAAGTTTGTTGTCAGTATTTAGTCCTGTCCAAACCCCAGCTGGGTTTTTCTTAGCAAAGATATTAAAGTAGTTTGTTATTTCCTTCTCCAACTCATTTTACAGATGAGGAACTGAGGCAAACAAGGTTAAGTGACTTACTGAACTCAGATTTGAACTCAGGTTATCTTAACTCCGTGGTCAGCACTTTATCCACTGCACCATATACCTGCCCATGTTATCAGTAGTAAGAAACAAAATCTTAGCAGTTTCATTCAATGCAAGAGCAACTATGGTAAGCTCTGGGGATACAGAGCCCAACTCAAAACAGTTCCTGCTTTTAGAGGTCTTTCTCCTGAAGGGTTAGGGTAGATAAAACATGTACAGAGGTGAGTGAATACAGAATTTTATACAACTTTTAAAAGTTATTTTGAGAGGGGAAAAAGGACTAACTTCTAGGGGAGGGGGTGGATCAGGAAAGGTATTATATCGAAAGTGGGCCCTTAATTTTGTTTTGAAGAAAGTTGGGGATTTTATAAGGTGCAGGTAAGGAGGGAGAGCATTACTGAATAAGTTATTTTGACTATTATAAATATCTAAATTAATTACAAAGGACATATGAAGGAAGATACTATATACATCCAGAGAAAGAACTGATTAATAGAAGTATGTATAGAATGGTTTTACACACACACAGACACACATATACACACACACATTTGTGCCTAATGGTATCCATCTCTAGGAGAGG
This sequence comes from Potorous gilbertii, assembly GCA_028658325.1. Lineage (NCBI taxonomy): Eukaryota > Metazoa > Chordata > Mammalia > Diprotodontia > Potoroidae > Potorous > Potorous gilbertii. The sequence continues at coordinate 4,082 of JAQQSK010006299.1, forward strand.
CAGGGTAGGAGGAGGGAAGAAAAAAAAATTACTTGATAACTTTATCATAAATTTTAAAGGAATAGCAAGTTGTACATAACAGATTTGCAGTTTCATGTATAATCTTTTTTTTTTCTATTCTACTGTTATGATGTTTCAAAAATAGCACATGGGAAGCACTGGAGTTTTGGGACTCCAGGCTCTAATAAGTTCACTCTTGATCTGGTCAGATAGGAAAGACAAGGAGACAGTTTTGGAGGGCTTAATAATCTTACTTTATTCTAGTTTAGTCTTCTCCATGGGAATTCTGATAATGGGAGTACCAACTCCTACAGCATTCCCTAATTGTCCTTCCCTCAGAGGCCAGTAAAAATATAGTAGGAGCTACAACTCCTGTGGGATCCCCTAAGCCTCAGTGGGGGCCAGTCAGGCAAACACAGATTTTTCCCAGTGCCTTAATGGGGGTTCATCAAGGCACATGCAATATTACACTATCACATTCCCCTGTGGGAGCCCCACTCATTGACCAGTGTCCACTTGCTTTATAGGGCAAAAGACAAAGAAGGCTTCTTGCTAACACTAAGCTCACAGGTTAACTTTTGCAATGTGTCATCCAATGTAAGCGTAGTAAATATCACATTATGTCATCCTGTATCTCACAGCACTGTCTCAGTAATACTGTCTCTATGATTCTAGGAATTACTGTCTAGGATCCTTGGAGCTACTCTGGGAGTTATATCTAATACCTGGAAATTAGACATTGCCATGGCTATGGATCCTGAGAAACTAAACTCTAAAAAGGATAACAAATCCTGTTTATTTACATATGGAATGCTTGTTTCATCTCTTAAATTCAGAATAAAATGAATAAATAAAAATCCACCTGGACAGCTGAGTGGGGCATAGATTGGAGTAGGGAGAGAATTTAGGTAAGAACACTAGTTAAAGTGTTGTTGCAATAGAGAAGTTGCGTGGACCTTAACTCAGTTGTGGCTGTGTGAGTAGGGAGAAGGGAACCTATACAAGGGATGCTGTGAACATAGGAATGATATGATTTGGCAAGAGAATGAATACGTGAGATGGGAGAGAGTGAGTAATTGAGGATGACCCTGAGGTTGTGGACCTGGGTGATTGGGATGATGGTGGTGCTTGACAATGAGAGGGAAATTCAAAATGCAGAAAGGTTTTAGAGAAAGATAATGAGTTCTGTTCTGTACAAGTTGAGTTTGAGATTCCTTTGCTGCATTAAATAGAAATGTTCAAAAGGTGATATGTGGCTATGACTCAGAAAGGGGCTGTGTATTATCAACATAGAGATGATCATTAAACCTATGAGAGGTGATGAGATCACTAAGTGAGGGAGTGTATAAAGAAAAGATAAAAGGGCCCCGGGCAGAGCTTGGAGGAGGACATGCAATTAGTGAACCAAGACTTGAATTGCACAAGGAAGTGTAGGGAGAAAAAGGAAAGAAAGAAATGGTGTCTAGACCGCAATGCAGCAATTGATTTGGATCCAGCCAGGGAGCATGTTGGGAGCACTAGCATTTGGTGTATCTGACCAGTGCTTCTTTCAAGTATCAGGGTTACAGGAATGAATGGTTGATTAAACTAACTTTGGAATTTCTTGAATCTTGGAGCCAGAAGACCCTGGCATTAGCAAATTGCCCTTGCAGTGATGACCAAGAGCATCCATTAAAGCTTTCACAACTCTCCCAATTCTTATGTAGTATCTTATTGTGAGTAAATTTTATGTATCTCACTCCTGCTTTACTAAGAAACTGGAAGTTCCTAAAAGACAGTGAAGTTCCCAAGTTGCCTCTTTTGCAGTTTGGTACGTTACAATGAGAGGTAAGTCTGAGACTAGAGATGAGAAGTGACAGGAATATTATATTCTATGATACATGTGGTTATTTTTTTTAACAAAATTAAATGGATATTTTTAATGGACAAAAATTGTTTTCACTCCTATACACTTTTTTTCTTACCCTGCAGCCACCATTGTGGAAGAAAAAAGGAAAGCCCTTATGGCAAATATGAATATAGTAAAGCAAAACAATTTCCCACATTGGCTTATTTTTAAAAAAAGCCTCATTCTGAATCTTAAATCTGTCATCTCTCTGTCATAAACTGGTAGCATAATTCAGCATTAGTCCTCTGAAAAGAGGTTGGCTCTTGTGTTAGTCAAAGTTCTCAAGTCTTTCAAAGTTGTCTCTCTTTACAATGTTGTTATTATAGAAGTGGTTCTACTGCTTTTTCCTGCTTCACTCTGGGTTTTAGATATGTACTATTTATCATATTAAGGTAACATTTCTTTATTTGCATATTTTCCAGTGATTAAAAGAAATACAAAGCAAAAAATGGATACTGTATCTTCTCAAAAATTTTTTTTTATATCTTTGATGTATCAGAGCAACTAGATGTACAATCGATAGAGTTCCAGGTCTGAAGTCAGGAAGACTCCTTTTCCTGAGATCAAATCTGGTCCCAAACCTTTACTAGCAGGGTGACCTTGGGCAAATCATTTAACCCTATTTATCTCAGTTCCCTTATCTGTAAAATGAGCTGGAGAAGGAAATAGCAAACCACTCCAGTATCTTTGTCAAGAAAACCCCGAAAGGGTTCACAAAAAGTCAGACATGACTGAAAAATGACTAAATGACAACACTGATGTAATCATGTGATTTTTGTACTTACTATTATAGCCTAAAATGTTGACCAATATTGGACTAATTTCTGGTGTGAATCCACTGTGGTCATAAAGTATAATCATTGTGATATGTTATAGTAGGTTTCTTACTAATATTTTTTTTAAATTACATCAAAGTTCATTAAAAATAATGGTCTATAGTCATCTTTCTTGATTTTCTATGGATTTTAGGTAGATCATATGTATAAGCAGAATTTGTTTAAACCCCTTATTTTCCTATTTCTTTTTTTGCAAAGAGTTTAGATAATATTAGAAGCAGTTGTTCTTTGAATAATTGTTACAATCAAATCCATCTGGCCCCCTTTTTGGGGGGCTTGTTGATTCATTTATAGTATCTTCAATTTATATTTCTGACATTGCATTATTTAAATATCTTTTTATTGTTCTGTTAATGTGAAAATTTTATATTTTTATAAATTGTCATCTACTTTAACTTCCCAGTTATATTGGGATATGCATTGAAAAAAATATTTCCTAGTAATTTTCTTTGTTTTTTCTCCATTTGTTGTGAATTTTCCTTTTTCTCTTTTGATACTAACAATTTGATTCCTCATTTATTTTTAAAAAATCAAAGCAGCTGACATTGTTCTTTTTAAAAATCTCTTAATTCAATTTAGTTTTTACTTTCAATTTTAAAAATCTTTTCTTTGTCAGAATTTTTACTTTGGTGTTTAATTGGAGTTTATTAATTAGTTGGTTTTCTAGGTGTTTTTCAGTCATATGTGCAACCCACTGAGCTTTCCTTTCTTTCTTTTATAAGTGTTTGGAGACATAAATTTTCCCATAAGAATCACTAATAGTAATATCCCCAAAACAGTGGATCAAAGAACACATCATAGAAATAATAATAGTTTCATTTAAAGATGACAATGAAAAAAAATACCAAGATTTGCAGAAATTGGGTATATTACTCTTAGTTGCAATCCTGTATCTTTTGACTTTTTGAATATTATATTGGAAGTTCTCCACTGCCTTATAGTGTTGTTACTAAGTCTGTGTGATCCTGACTGTGACTCTTTAGTTTTAAAACTTTTGTTTTTGCTTACAGTATTTTCTCTTTGACCTGGAATCTCTGGATTTTGACTATAACAGTCATGAGAGTTTTCATTTGGAATTTTTAAAAAAATAGATTCCTTTTACTTTTTTGCTTTTCCTATGGGCGCAGTTTCTTTAAATGTGAAATTCAGGGTTTGTTTTTGTTCAGGGCTTTGCTTTCAGGTAGTGCAATCATTCTTCAATTCTCTCTCCTTGATTTCTTTTCCAAGTCATTAATATATGTCTATATTACTATATACATATATATACATATATGTGATATCTTACACTTCTTTTTTATTTTAATTTTTAAAATTTGTTTTAGTATTTCTTTTTGTCTCATGGAGTTCTTAACTTCTGTTTGGTCCATTCTAATTTTCAAAGAGTCTGTTGCTTGAGTACAGTTTTATATTTTGTACTAAGCTGTTAATTCTCCTTCCAAATATTTCCTCCATAGTTCTTATTTTTTTCCATTTTTTCCTTCAGCATTCTCATTTCACTTATAAAATGACCTTTTACTAACTTGTTAATAAAAACTTTTTGCTTCATGTCTTTCAGGAATTTTTTTTAATGTTAATTGTATTTATTTTCAGTGTTCTACAATCACTACCACATAACTTAGATTTTTCCCCTCCTTTCCCCTTACCTCCCCCTCCCTCCCTGAGACAGCATACAATTTTATGTAAGTTCTACACATACATTCCTATTAAACACATTTTCACCATATTTGTGCTGTATAGAAGAATCAAAATGAATGAGAGAAATCATATAGCAAACCAAAACATAATACAAAAGAAAATGCTACATTCTGTGATTGAATTCCATAGTTCTTTCTCTGGACGTGGAAGGCATTTTGCCTTAAAAGACCATTGGGAATTTTTTTAAGTCCTTGCATTGCAATGCAGTTCCAAGTCTACCAGAAAAAACTCTTGCATACTGTGGTCGTTGCTGTGCACAAAGTTTTCCTGGTTCTGCTCCTTTTGCTCAGCATCAGATCATATAAGTCTTTCCAGGCCTCTCTGACGTCTTCCTGTTCATCATTCCTTGTAGTGCAATAGTATTCCATTACATTCATATACCATGATTTATTCAGTCATTCCCCAATTGATGGGCATCCCCTTAATTTCCAGTTTTTGGCCACCACAAAGGACGCTGCTGTAAATATTTTTGTACATGTGGGACATTTTCCCATTTTTATGATCTCTTGGGGATACAGTTCTTCCAGGAATTTGATGTATTCTTTGTGACCTTATGTCCAAGGTGGTAGTTTTTTTTTTGTTGTTGTTGTTTGGAGGCTTTGCCTAAAGATGCTTTGGAATCATCCTTTGATTTATAATATCTATCTATCTATCTATCTATATACATACATACATATATACATATGTATATTTATATATTTATATTACTATTTAGGCCAGAATTTTTTTGGAGTAGTTATGGGGGAGAGAGCTGGACTGTACTATCTTTATCTGCTCTGCTATTTTTGCTATATCTTTGATAGATATGTTTCACACATTCCAATTTTACCAGACTTTTGCTAACTGAATGACATCGTTTATTTTACCATGAACTTGAAGTTGAGATTATTTGTGAAGAAAATATGGTTTAGGGAGAGGAAATGGAAATTTCCAGAGGATTAGTGCAGATACATGATCCAGTGAGAATAAAAAGTCTAGCAGTAATAGTCTTCACTTGCCCACTGCACTCATCTATGGGTGGGAACACTTGTCACATGTACTGTATAGGAAGCCTCAGCTTTCCCTTTTTGCTACTTCAATGCTTCACTGGAGCCAAGTAGCCACTGAAGATGACTATCATATTTCCCCAAGTCTCCTCTTCTCTAGGCTGAACATCGCAAGTTTCTCCAACTAAAGTGAATATTGCATTATTGTATGATCTTGAGACTTTATACCTGCCTGACTTTCCTTCTTTACACAGCCTTTAACTCATCAATATCCTTCTGAAAATGTAGCACCAAGAAACGTGCATCATCCTCTAACTTGTCTGGCTATGGAAGAGTATAGCAGAAATGAGATCTTCCTACTACTAGTAGTTAACATTTACGTAGGGCTTACTATGCACTTGCACGATACAATTATCTCATCTGATCCTCACAACAATTCTGGAAGGTCGGTGCTATTATTAATCCCATTTTAGAAATAAGAAAACTGAGATAAAGAGAGGTTAAATGACTTGCCCAGGATAACCCAGTTAGTATCTCAAGTCACATTTGAACTCAGATCTTCCAAACTCCAGACACTATGGTCTATCAACTGTGCCATCTCATTTCTCCTAAGTGTTGGACACTGTGCCTTTCTAGGGTTGAACACCATGTACCTTTTGCTTAAATCTTAATTCTACATGATATTGTTGATTAATTTTCAATTTCTCCTTATCTACTGAATCCTTCCCAGCTCTCTTTCTATGGGTAACAATCTCTCTCATCCTTAAAGAACTTTCATGTGACCCTTTCATCTAATCAAGCTATATTTTTCTCTATCTTTCTCTTCTTTCATGGTCAAATACCTAGGAAAAACTCTGTATACTTGTTTTCTCCACTTTCTCACATTCCCTTAATTTACTGTTTGACACCTGGAAATTTGACTTCATTTCTGGAATGAAACTTATCTCTCCAAGGTAACCAATGATCTTATGCCAAATCCAATAGACTTTTCTTGATTTTCATTCTTCTGGAACCCTCTGTCACATTTGATATTATTGAACACTCCCTTTCTTCTGGGTATTCTCTTTTTCCTGAATTTTTGCAATTTGACTCTCTCTCCTTATTCTCTTCTTATCTGTCTGACTATACTGCTTTAGTTTCCTTTGTAAGATCCTTATCCATCTCGTACTTCCTATGTACACATGTACTACAAGGCACTGACTGGATCATTTTCTCTTTTTTCTAACTCTACATTCTCAATTGGTCAACTCATCAGGTTCTGTGGCTTCAGTGATCATATTTCTATGGACTGTATCTAAATTTACATATCTAGCTCTCATCTAAACTCTAGTCTTGCATCACCATTTGTCTGTTTAACTTCTAAACTTAGATGCTGCATAGGCATCTCAAACTTAGCCTGTTGAAAACAAGATGACTTATCTTTCCCCTTAAATTTATCTTTCCTTCTAATTTCCCTATTTCAGGAAAGGAAAGATAGCATCATCTTTCCAGTCATCCAGGCTCACAATCTAAGAATCATCCTTGAGTCTTCTCTTTCTCTCCCTCCCCCATATCCAAGTTTCTAAGTGATGTGAATTCTTCCTCTCCTCTATCCTTTTCTCTCTAGTCACATGGCGGCCACTAAAAGTTAGTCCCTTTGGTTTGAACTATTGCCATTCCATACTAAAAGTGATTTATCCATCTGTTTCCTCACTCCAACCCATCATCCGTATTGTTGTTTAATTTATATTCCTAAAACTTTTATCTACTATGTTACTTTCTTATTTAAGAATTTTCAGTGCCTCCCTATTTTCTTTAGGATAGAATATAAATGCCTCTATTTGGCATTTAAAAATTTCCACATTCTGGCTCTGGCTATCTTGCCAAGTTAATTACACATCATCTCCCCCCTGAACAATATGTTTTAGACAAACTGGCCTACTTGCTGTTTATTGTATAAGATTCTCTACCTCCCATCTCTGTGCTATATACAGATTATCCCCTATCCCTTCCCATATCTGCCTTTACTACCTCCTACAAAAGGCCTTTCTTCATTTCTCCAGTTGTTAGTTTTCCCAGCCTCCATCTAATAATAATAATGAAAATTTTTTGAATTTACTTACTTGGAGATATGTTATTTCATTCCCTCGGGGGTAGCAGCTATTTAATTTTTGGTCTTTGTACTTTCAGCACAAGCCATAGATTGCACACAGTAGATACGTAACTGTTTGTTGAATGAATAAATAAAGGTGGAGAGGGAAGTAGAAGAGCTAGGTCAGGGTGAGTGAGTTATGACAGAAATTTGTTACAGGATTTTCTGGCAGAAATCCCCTTTCCCCCCAAGTCTCACTGTAGAGACAACTCATTTATATGTATAATTTGTTCCCCAAAGAACCCTTAGAATTTTCTTGCTCCCCATTGTAAAGCAGAAGAGGAAGCTTGAAAATAGAAAACAGAAGCAAATCCATTTGAATTTTTGCCCCAGATTTGTGAAATGCTACTTTTACCTTAAAGACTTAAAAGCCCTAACTTCTGCTAATGCTTATGTTCATACCTAACAAGAATGTCGATGAAAATAAAATGCAAAGCTTATGTTCCCTAAATACCATGGCCATTTTTAACTCTGTGCCTCCATTAAACATCTGTGACATAATTAAAACAATGCAATAACACATAGCCAAGCAGGAAATATAAGCTTGAATCTGTACTCAGGGAGACATGAGTCCTAGTAGGGTTTTGGCTGGGTTTCTAAAGGCAGGAATCAACAGCATTAAATAGAAAAATTGAATAGGATCTCCAAGGATTTCAGAACTATATTTCCTAGTGTGTCATTCATTTTTGCACCCCACGGTGCCTTGCATGCAGGAGGCATTTAGTGCATGTCCTTTGAATTAATTATGCTTTTAAAGTTGCTTATCAAAAAGAAGTAGGGTATACGAATTGAATATTGTGGATACATTTTAAACATTAACCCCTGGGAGAAATTACCTTGCCTGTGCTAGACCTCAATTCTCCCTATGGTGTGAGTCACTTTCTGCTATTAAGTTAGATACTAAATAAAAGGTATTAACTGCTTTGGGACACTGGGGAACTGCTGGGTGTATTACCCACTGCCGTAGGGAATCTAACTTTAAATGTCTTCTAGAGGAAATGATCAGATGCTTTCCATCTACTTTGAGGTTAAAACATATTAGAGAAAATCAAACTATAAGGGATTTTGGTGAGATATGTGGAGGTATTTGGATCAGACAAATTGGAATACTCTTAAGTCCACTACCTTTTTTAAAAGGCTTTTTCAATTCCTTAAAAAAAAATCACAAAAACATTACAGTCATCTTTGGATATTAGCTCCTCTTTCCCCTTCTCCCCAAAGAAACCCACCCAGTATACCTTCCCTTATAATGAAGAAAAACAGGTAAGCACAAGTAACTGACACAGAGACCAGATGTGACAGCATATAGAACATTCTTCACTTACTGTGCCTAATCTGTCCAAGGCAAGGAGGTCTGTATATTTTTCATATCTTTCCTTGGACCAAGATAATTCTGCTACCTTCTTCATTAGTGTAAGAATTTTAGCTTTAATTAAATTTTTTTCCAAGCTTCTTTCTTTTTTAAAAATTTTCTGCCTTTATTTCCAAATATATCTCTTCTACCTAGATAACTATTCCTTATAACAAAGGGGAAATAGAAAGAAAAAAAAATTTAGGTCAACCAAGCAATTTAACATAATATCTAAGTCTGACAGCATATAGCCTAGAGTCAGAAAGCCCATCTTCCTGAGTTCAAATCTGGCCTTAGACATTTACTAGTTGTGTGATTGTGGCTAAGTCACTTACCCCTGCTTGACTTGGTTTACTCATCTGTAAAATGAGCTGAAGAAGGAAATGGCAAACCACTTCAGTACCTCTGTCAAGAAAACGCTAAATGGGGTCATAAAGGCAGCTAAGTGGTGAAGTGGATGAAGAACCAGTATAAGAGTCAGGAGGACCTGAGTTCAAATCTCACCTCAAACTGTTGTGTGTCCTTGGGCAAGTTACTTAACCCCAATTGCCTCATCCTGGGTCATCTCCAGTTATCCTGATGAATATCTGGTCACTATTCAGATGGCTCTGGAGGAGAAGTGAGACTGGTGACCTGTGCAGCCCTCCCTCACTCAAAACAAAGTCAAGTGCAAGACATTCATCATTTCTCTGATGGTACGGTCTTCTTCGGCAACGAAAACATGAACACACATAAATGGGGTCATGAAGAGTCAGAAACAACTGAATAACAACAGTGGCATATATAACGATCTCTGTCCATGGTCTGTTAGGTAAATGAGAGGATTGTCTCTTCTCTGGGGCTAAGCTTGGTCATACTAATTACTCAGTGTTTGGTTTCACTTTTAGCTTTTTAAGATACTTTCAAATCAATCTTGAGCCCCCAGGTGAGTTATTGGGGAAGCTGGGGAATCCCCTTCTCTGAATATCTTTAAAAATAGGCTAGATTTTCATTTGAATGTGAAAGCTAGTGGTGGCTATTATACCATAATTTGTTTAGCCAAACCCCAATTGACAGGTTTCCTCACTTCATTGATCCTCCTACTCATAGATCTTCAGTCTCTCCCTCTGTTCTGACTTCTGACCCTTTGTAAGCAAATATGCTCTGGTCTTACTGGCCAAAGAAACTCAAATTATCTTTGACTCTGCTTTTCTTTCAGTAAGTCTACCTTTCTCTTTTCCTTCTCTGGCACACTTAGATAAAGAATCTAGACCACACTCACTGTAGTCTCTTCTTTCATACCTACTTTTTCATTGTTCTCTTGATTATTCTTTCCTAAAACTGCTTCCTCTTGCCGGGAGCTAAGCCTCAGGAGGAACCGCCCTTACCTCCCCCACCCCAACCTCCCTGTATGCACAGTCACCTCCCCCTCCTTCTTTCCTAACTGAGCTATAGATATAAAGGCAGCTTGTAGATGCAATAAAGCAGAGACTTGCTCAACACCCATGCCTCCGTAGTCTCTCTGACCCCGTTCCCAGACCACTGCGTCT
>JAQQSK010006300.1:0-14496 GCA_028658325.1 Potorous gilbertii
ATAGAAACTGCTAGATCTTGTGTTATCTTGATTGTATTTCCACAATACTCAAATTGTTTCTTTCTGGCTGCTTGCAATATTTTCTCCTTGACTTGGAAACTCTGGAATTTGGCTACAATATTCCTAGGAGTTTTTCTTTTTGAATCTCTTTTAGGAGGTGATAAGTGGACTCTTTCAGTATTTATTTTACTCTCTGGTTCTAGAATATTAGTGCAGTTTTCCTTAACAATTTCGTGAAAGATGATGTCTAGGCTCTTTTTTGATAATGGCTTTCAGGTAGTCCCCAAAATTTTTAATTGTCTCTCCTGGATCTATTCTCCAGGTCAATTGTTTTTCCAATGAGATATTTCACAATCTTCTGTTTTTTCATTCTTTTCTTCGTTTTTTTTTTTTTGTAATTTCTTGGTTTGTCATAAAGTCATTGGCTTCCATGTGCTCCATTCTAATTTTTAAAGAACTATTTTCTTCAATGAGCTTTTGAACTTCTTTTTCCATGTGGTTAATTCTGCTCTTTAAAGCATTCTTCTCCTCTTTGGTTTTTTGGACCTATTTTGATAATTTGAGTCAGTGTATTTTTAAAGGTGTTACTTTCTTCAGCATTTTTTGTGTCTCCTTTACCAAGCTGTTGATTTGCTTTTCATGGCTTTTTCTTGCATCACTTTCATTTCTTTTCCCAATTTTTCCTCCACCTCCATTACTTGATTTTCAAAATATTTTCTGAGCTCCTCCATGTCCTGAGACCATTCCATATTTATTTTGGAGGTTTTGGATGCAGAAACCTTGACTTTTATGCTTTCTTCTGATGGTATGCATTGTTCTTCCTCATCTGAAAAGATGGAAGAAAATATCTGTTAACTAAGAAAGTCACCTTCTATAGTCTTATTTTGCCCTTTTTTGGGCATTTTCCCAGCCAGTTACTTGACTTTTGAGCCCTTTGTCCAGTGGAGGGTATACTTTAGGGACCTGTAAGCTCTCAGTTCCTCCAAGGTGGTACAATCAAGAAAGAGAAGTTTACTCTTCTCCTGGCCTGTGGTCTGGTCTAGGAGGAACCATAAACACTCTTCTTCCCAGGATCTGCAAACAGGGTTCCCTCTCTACAGCCATTACCCGTTCCACTGGCCAGCCCTCCTCCTCACCCCAGATCTTCACTCAGGGCTGAGACCCAGATCACTCGATTCTTCCAGGGTCTTTAGGCCATGGGCTAAAAAAATGGATGCTGGTGCCACCTGGGACCAGGGCTAGACTGCATTCCCTTCTCACCCAGGTGAAAGAACTTTCTCACTGATCTTTGAAGCTGGTTTTTGCATTTGTGGGTAGAGTAATCTGAGAATTGTAGTTCCTGCTTGAGATTCCAACCCTTGAAGCCTGCTCTGGTCCTGTCTCTGCTGTGCCATGCAGCCAAGACTGGGCTGGACTCCGTGGGCTGTGCTCCACTTTGAGACTGGTGTGATAGACCTTTCCTGTCAGCCTTCCAGGCTGCCTTGGACTGGAAATCTCCTCTTAAAAGGACTCATGGATCTTGCTTACCTGGATCTGTGTGCAAAAACTCACATGACCTTCTTTATTCAGTCTCTTCTCCTCCAAGGTGCCTTGATAGCATGGTGAGAAGCTCCATTTTACTTTCATTTTTTATCTTTCAAGATCTCTCATTGTGGGTGCATTCCTTAAAAGTGGAAGGGAATCCCGAAACTGGTCCAGGACTAGTTCAGGATCACTGGCAAATGGTCAGCAGGCACCTGTCCTAAGACTGGCTGGGAGATCCTTCTACAAATAAGGGAGAATCCTGGGATGAGCTCCCAAACTGTGTAGGGCATTTTTGATCCCCTTGTAATAATCAGTCAGAGACTTGTCTTAGGAAAGTCAAAAAGGAGTTTATTGCTTTCTCATGAGAAAAGGTACTCCCCTTCCTCACCCTAATAATGCTGGCCTTCTTGCATTGGCTGGGCTTCAGAACTCAGTCTAAACGCAGGAACTTCTCCCCAAGAACAAAGGACAAAAGGCATGAAACAGGGAACTGTTTGCTCAGCAAAAAAAGAAGGGAAGCAGAGGTGGTGGTGTAGGACAAAGACAGGGTCGGAAGGAAAAGGGAGTCGAGCACGGTACAAGATGTTATACAGCATGCTTCTCTAGAAGGTTAGCTAGCTGCAGATGTTCAAGGGGGTGTAGTTTAATAATACAAGAAACAACTCTTTGAGGAGGTTTCACTTCTGAGAGATCATCTCTCACAATAGGATAAAAGAACCAGAGACTGTGTAGTCCAACATCCTCACTTTACAGATGAAGAAATTCAGATGCAGGGAATGGAAGACACTTGCCCAAGGTCACTCATCTATTGGCAGAGCTGAGATTGGACCCAATCAGCCTTTCATTTCTGTGATGACCTTGTTATGGAAAAACCGAAGTCCTCCAGTCACCCCCCCAGTGCCCTCACTGTAAAGACACAAGATTTTTAGGGGGCAGGCAAATTGTTCTTCCAGCTACACCACTTGTAAGGCCAAATGTAATGGGACTGATCTGTTGTGGCCCAATATGCCAAGTATAGGGGCATAGACCCTTTCAGACAATACCCAAGAAAGGGGGGCCCATACCAGGTTGGTAGTAAATGGGTGTGGGTCTTTTGGGGTATATTCGGTTAATTGAGTTGGTTAGGGATGCCATTGGGGGCAGGATGATAGAGTGGTGTGATGGATTCCTGCACCAACCCCAAGCCAGGTCAACCCCAGGCTCAGCTGTTCTATAGAAACGGAACAATGAAGGCCTAGTGCCAAGGATGGCCCAGGGTTACGTGCAAGTGTTCCCATGGGATAGTCAGAGATTCTTTGGTTGTTTACATTTACTCAAGGTAGTTTATGTTCTTCTGTGGAATCATAGGTCAAGTTCCCATTCTGGCCCACCCTTGTATATTTATTTGCTCATTGTGACCATAAGGTACTTTTTCCAGAGCCAGGGTGACAGCCCAGCCCACGTCATTTGACCATAGGCCTTTACTGAAAACCTTACCCAAAGGGCAATGGCCTGACTGCCTGCTTCATTGTTGTCATTTCTTTCAATCATGTCCAGCTCTTCATGATCCTGTGGACCTGTATCCATGGGGTTTCCTTGGCAAAGATACTGGAGTGTTTTTATCAATTCCTTTTCCAATGGCAAATAGTAGTTAAGTGACTTGACCATGGTCACATAGTTAGGAAGTTTCTGAGATTGTATTTTAACTCAAGTCTTTCTGACTCCAAGTCCAATGCTCTGCTTGCCGCACCACTTAACTGTCCTTTTATCGTTGATGTACATGGATCATTTGATGGTCAAAAATAAGCCTAAAACCCAGAGTCATACCTTGTGAAAATGAATAAGTTATGTCAGTGATGCTCTTCTAAGAGACTTTGGCACTGATCAGGGTGATTTTATACAAATATAAATGGAGAAGGATCATGCTATAGAGGGAAGTACCAGGTTAACCTTTCAAGATTAAGAATTACATTGCAGTAGTTCTCAAGTGTATGAATACAACGGAATACTATTGTGCTATAAGAAATGATGAACAGGGAGACTTCAGAAAAACCTGGAAGGACTTATATGACCTGATGCTGAGTGAAGTAAGCAGAACCAGGAGAACATTGTACACAGTAACAGCCACAGTGTGCCAGGACTGACTTTGATAGACTTTGCTCTTCTCGGCATTGCAAAGATATAAGACAACTCCAAAAGACTCATGATGGAAAATGTCATCCACATCCAGAGAAAGAACTATGAAGTCTGAACTCAGAATGAAGCAAGCTATTTTGTTTTATTTTGCTTTGTTTTTCTTTCTCATGGTTCCTCCTATTCATTCTAATTCTTTTATACAACTCGACTAATGTGAAAATGTGTTTAATAGGAATATATATATATATATATATATATTATATATATATGTATATGTAGAGCTTATATCAGGTTGCATACTATCTTGGGGAGGGAGAAGAGGAAGGAGAGGGAGGAAATTTAAAACTTATGGAAGTGAATATTAAAAACTAAAAATAAATAAATTTTTTAAAAAAGAAAAGTTGATTTTCCAAGATTGGGTACGAGGGCTGTGAAATATTAGATACACTCCTAGACCTAGCTGAAGTGTGGGCTAGTTTGACTGAGCTGGGTTATTTTTTTATTCTTTCTTAAAATCTTTGTTACCAGGGAAGGCTCTCTGCATAAGAGAGATGGAGGAATCCATATGGGAATGAGGGAGATGTCAAAACAAAAGATACCAATAAAAAGAAGATTATTTTTTAAAAAGAGAGTGAAACAAGACTGAAGAAAGAAATGCTGGCAAAGATATCTCTGGGTGTAGTCATCTTGAAGCCGCAGCTTGTCCTGGGCACCCATCTGGGTATAAATGGATGGAGTGGATGCAACATTCTGTATTGTTTGGTGTGGTCCTCACAAAACAACCACAAAAACAGTGTCACTGTTGCATTTGTTCTGAAGGATTTGTGGGTCACTTGGATATCCCCTCTCCCAAGCTTCTGAGAAGAAACTGGCCCAAGTGTAAAGGACAAGGTGTCAGAGCCAGGGCTGAGGGTGACTGGCAGTGGTTTGCAGCTGCAGCAAAGACCAGAAGGCAGTCTTGTCCTGGCTGAGACCTCACCTGGTAAGGCTTAGGATGTTCAGGGGCCTGACATGGAGCCACACAACTTCACAAGAACTGAACTCTCGGGTTTTTGTTAGAGGGAGGGCTTGTTGGGGTCAAAGGACACAGGACAAATACAAGCAGAAACAAACCCAAGGCTATCTGGAGTAATACCGAGAGGATACAACCAAGTTGAGGACAGAAAGAAGAAATACAGCATTAGGTAGGGTCCTAGGCCCTCAGAGTTCCAACTGCCTCATCTTAATGCTCCCTCAGATATCCTAGTTTCTTGGTTCATCAATCTACTTCTGACTCCACCAGTCTCTCCCAGATAGAGATGATCAGAGTCTTGACGATTCTATCAGTCATGAGTATTCTACTCTATAGTTCACAAAGTCTGAAATTCTTTATCTGATCATAATCTTTCATCATTTTGTCATTCCCTCTGCCTTATGACTTGAGCCAAGCTTTGTCTTACTGTAACCTCTGATCCTTCTGCCCCTCAGTTCTTCTCCATGAGTCAGCCTTGCATTAACTACATCACATACTCTTCCCTTCCCTATCTCAAACCCCTGGTAAGTCAGTTCTATTATCCCCTCTCCACTCTCCTCCACAGTCACACCCCTTCACCCCTTGTCCTATAGCAAATCATGCCTGACCAAACCTCAACTTTGGAGTATTCCCATGATCTGCTGTCTTCCCATCTATTCACTTGATGCTGAATAGAGGTGGAGAAAGTCATGAATCCATGATGTCTGGGAGCACTAGAAATATATGTTACATAACCTCAACTGGGCCCTCACTGTAGCAAGGCAATTAATCATTTTACACATTCTTATTAGATTCACAATTGCACTCAGCATTATGGCTGTTCTAAAGCTTTTCATCCATGCTCGTCTCCCATGGCACTCTCTTCTTCTACCCTCTCAGTTGAGGATGCAGCCTCATATTCCTCTTTAAAAATGAAGGCTATTTATCAATAGCTTCTCCCCTCTACTTCATCTCAGTCATTTGTGTGCATCTTTTTCCTCCTTTATCTCTGTCTCACATGAAGAGTTGGCCCTTCTCCTTGTCAAGGCAAATTCCTCTATACTCACCTTTACTACACTTCCTCTCATCTCCTCTATCAGATTGCTCCACTCTCAAGTCTTCAACCTCCATGGGCTCTTTGCTTGCTCCTTCCATCTGTCAACCCACATCTCTCCTCTCCTTCTAGGCTAAACTACTTGAGAAACCTGGCTACAATTGATGCCTCCATTTCCTTTCCTCTCACTCTCTTCTAAACCCTCTGCAGTCTAGCTTGCAATCTCAAAAATGAAATGAAGCAACTATCTTCAAAGTAGCCAATGACCTCTGAATTCTCAACTCTATGACCTGGGGGTCAAATTTAATTATTTCTTTGAGGCTTTGGATGTAGCAGTTTTGACTGTTGTCTTCTTCTGAGTTTGTGTTTTGATCTTTCCTGTCACCATGGTAACTTTCTATAATTAGGATCTTTTTCTGCTCTTTGCTCATTTTCTAGCCTACTTTTTGACTTTTAACTCTATGCTAAAGTGGTCTGCTTCTGGGGTGGAGGGGGCACCATCCTTAGCTTCAGGGGTTTTTGTGCAGCTGTTTTCAGAGGAAGGCTTTTCCAATGGTTCCCACCCCCCACCCCCCATTACCTTCCATTTGCACTGCAAATTGTTTTCAGGTTGTCTCCTCCATTAGACAGAGCTACTCAAGATCACAGAACCTCTTTTTCACCTTTCTTTGTATCTCCATCCTTAGCACAGGGCCTGCAACATGTATTTAATAAATGTTTGTTTAGTGGCATCCATCCTCCAGCCACCGAAGTGATTTTCCTAAAGCACACTTTTCATTACAGTACTACCCTATTCAATAAACTCCAATGGCTCCCTATCACCTTCATGATCAAATATAAAATACTCTTTCCCATTTAGAGTCCTCCATCACCTAGCCCTCTCCTTCCTTTTCAGTCTTCTTATAGCTTGCCACATACATTTCATTCAGTGACACTGGCCTTCTGTCTGTTCCACGAGGAAGACACTTAGTCTCCCAGCTCTGGGCATTCCCCCTAGCTGTCCCTATGCCTGGAATGCTCTTCCTCCTCTGTTCCAACTACTGACTTCTTTGAAGTCCACCTTCTACAAGTCCACCTTCTACAAGAAACCTCTCCCAACTCCCCTTGATTCTAGCACCTTCCCTCTGATAATTATTTCTTATTTATCTTTCATAGCATTTGCTTGTACATATGTTTGCTTACTGCCTTCTCATTAGATTATAAGCTCCTTGAGGCCAGGTACTGTCTTCTAACTCTTTTTGTATCCCCCGCACTTAGCACAGTGCCTAATACATAACAGACATTTAATTTCTTATGGACTATTTCCTTCCAAGATCATATTGGTGTGATCAACCATAGTTGGACACACTGTACCTTGACCTCAACATAGTAATGTGATTTTGGTCCTCTTTGAGAATAAAGGACAAAAATCAAGGTGCTTAATAAATGCTTGTTGACTGAATAACTTTATCAAAAGGGAGATGTGGTGGGAAATGACTATGAGATCAAAAGCCTTTTCAAAAAGAAAATAAAGCAATGTCATCAAAAATGGATTATCTGTAAAATACAAAATGACTAGAAAACACCAATAAAATATAGAAAATATTTGGAAAACTCAAATGTTGTCAATAAATATGTTGAAAGAACTCCAGATTTTTCATGGTACATCATGAGCCAAAATGAGTCAGCATTGTGACTCAGAGTTCCTAAAATACCCTGCACTTTGGGCTTCCCTAGTCAGACCACACAAAATCACAGATTTAGGGGTGAAAAAAATTTACAGCTCATCAATTGCAATCTTCCCATTTTACAGCTATTTAAACTGAGACCTCAAGAAATGAAGTGAGTTGCTCAACATTACACATAGACCAATCTAGGCATGGAAGGGCCCTCAAAGGCCATCAAGTTCAAGTCCTCCTTTAACAGAGCAGAAAACTGAGGCCCTGGAGAAGCAAACTTACTTTCTATACAATATGGTCATTGTTTCTAACCCAATGGAAATTTGCAGTCTTTATTTGAATAATGCAACCACCACAGAGGAATTGGAATTCACACTAATTGAGACCTAACTGTAATGAAAAGAAATGTTTACTTTTAGTTAATGTTATATGGGGAAAAAAGAAGTGGATTCACTTGCCTAAAATCACATAGACAACATTCAGTAAAGTGAGATTTAAACTTAGGTCTTCTGACTCCAAATCCAGTGTGCATGCTACTCTGTCCCTCAATAGCTCAACATCTAAGGTATTGTGTTCAACTTTGAACATCAATTTGAGGAAATATAAGTGTGCAGAGGAAGGTACACAAGATGGTGAGAGACCTTGGGACCAGGTCGTAGAAAAACCATTTGAAAGAACCGAGGATATTCAGACTAGAGAAAAGAAAATTTAAGGATATGACAGCTATCCTCAAGCATTTAATGTGCTGTTACATGAAAGAGGTATCTGATTTCTTGGCTATTCTTGTTGGACAGCTTAACTGGATGTCCTATTGATCACTTAGAAGACACATTTATACACCAAAACGTACACAGACACCTGAAAACATTACTTGCATAATAATAATAAATAATAATGGGGAGGGACAACTATGTTGTCCTCAAACTACAGGGCCATTAATGTTCCTTTTGGGCCTCATCCATGCTGGTCTTGTGTAGTATGTAATCTCTGCCACAGCTTGTGGTCACTGCTAGACATTATTCCACTACACCACAGGGTATGTGGTCATGAAGCTTCTCCCAATACCCTCTGTCATACAGTTTGTGTTCTAGCCCAACTGGATTGCTTGCCATTTCCTCATATATGACTGCTTATCTCCTACTCCCACATCTTCGCGTAGATTTCTCTGAAACACCTGGAATGCACTTCTACTTGGCTACTATCTTATAGAATCCCTGGCTTCCTTCGAAGCCCTGCTCAAGGATCATGTCCCCCAGGAGGCCTATCCTGATCTGTCCTCCCCCTGAAATTACTTTTGTGTATTTTGCATTTACTTACATGTGTGCAAATTGGTTTACCCCCAGTGGGATCCTGGACGGTAGGGACTCTGGGATTTACTTTGGGATTCAAATTATTGTAGGTGGTTTTGTGTCCCCAACACTTATCACAGTACCTGGTACACCATGATAGTTTAACAGATGTTTGTTAAATAAATGGATACATGCATGCAGATAAGCACTTTGGTTTGGGGTATGCAGAGGTTAGTCTTTTGGCACCCTTTTGATAAGGCTTGGTATCCATCAGAATACTTGGGGCAAAGTTCATGTTAAGAACATCAGAAGCAGTATTTTGGAAGGTTCTGAGTAGACTCTGGTCGAATACTTAGTTGAATCTTTCCTTAGAGTGGCCTCCTCTTGAAAAAATGTTTACAATGTGCTCCATGGAAATATGTTAAGTGTGTTCTGTACTCAGCACATAATGGACAGGGGGGTGAAGGGGGGCACAGCCCAGGGCAGAGCTCTGTACTGGGTACAATTGGTTACTGTACTAACTTGCCAAATATGTACTAATCCAGATAAGGCCAGAAGTAGCTCAGAGTCCTTAGGCAATAAGGCATGGGCAAGTTTGGGGGAGTATGATGTAAGTTTCGTTGTCTAACTGACAAAGATCAGAATTGGGCAGGTTTCAGCTCATTGTCCATTGGCAATGTTTGTTTGAGAGATGTATTAATGGACTAATATAATTAGCTACCCATCCAACTATTAGCCAATATCTGGCTTATATGTATCTCTCATCTCATATCTACCAACATAAAAACTAAAATATGGATGATAAGACAGCAACTGATGTGTCATTAATGGAGTATTTCTGAGTTTGGCATTCATATAGAAAGAAAGGGTCGATAAAATTTCTGAGATTATACAATTGCTTAGATTTGAGTATCAGGTGCAAATGGATGCTGGTGGGAGAAGATAGTTCCTGGGCAACAGGGACACCTTTTGCTTTCTTCTGTCAGCTACTTCTGTCTTTTCAGGCTAAGTTTCTTAGGTACATATGGTACTTTGGTTCAGTCGTGTGATTAAAGAAACATACTACACATTGGCTTATTTTATGGTTCTAACAATTGATTTCCATTCTATTGTTGCTAGGTGAAGATGTGTTTGAGCTAAGATGGCAAAATAAGATTGCTGAGCTTGAAGCTCCCCCTTTGACTTAGTAACATTGGTGCCTCAAACACTTCAAAGTGAGAAGGGAAAAGGACTTTCCCTAGTTGCAAAGAAGGAAGAATATTCCCAGAGAACCAATGGGGTGCTGGTAAATGTTGAACAAGTATGCATGGACTAGGTCAGAAAATTCCAAACTCTCCAGATTTTCCCCACAAACAAGATAGAATAGCACCTCAGGGTGAATATAGAACAGTGAAAACAAACAAGAGTTGAAGCAGAACAGTGGTCCTTCTGGGAAAATTGCAGAAGATCCAAAGAAAAATCCCAGGAACAAGGTTTGATCTCTGTGAAGAATAAACACCTCCAGGCTAGTTCCATTGAAACAGCCAGGTGGTGAGCCCTGGGGCCAGCTGGGTTAGGAGGTAGGCTTGGCCTCAGCCACAGGAACTTTTAGTTCCTGGACAGTGTTTGGAATTGGGTGTCTGAACTGGGGAAGATTGAGCGAATCTCTGCTAATAAGGAACACCAGACCCAGCTGTGCTGCCAAGTTGCGGCCCTGGGAAAGAAGGAATCAGCACACACCCACTGGGTACAGAAGCAGTGGAGCAGGGACACCACTGGCTATGGGCATTTACAGGAGGGCAGAGTTATTGGTTTTTCTTCCATGCCGGAGGAAAGAACTGAAAGAGGATCTGAAGCCAGAGGCAACATTTCCCATAGCCCAGGAATAGAGGTGATTACAAAAAATAAATGAAAAAAAAAATGAGCAGGCAAAGGAGAAATAATCCAACCATAGAAAGTTACAATGGGAACAGAGAAGACCAGGGTTCATCTTCAGAGGAGGATACTAAAGCAAAAAAAGTCTCTCTTACCCCAAAGAGTAATATCAAATGATCACGTGCCCAAAAAGAATTCACAGAAGAACTTTAAAAAGACTTTAAAAATCAGTGAGAGTGACTGAAATTTTTTTTTTAAATAAGAACAATCCAAGGAAACCAAATAGATTATGAAAAGAAAGTCAAACAATTAGAAAAGGAGATCCAGAATCTTGAGGAAGGAAATGACTCCTTGAAAATCAGAATTGGGCAACAGGAAGTCAGTGAAGTTATAAGAGACCAAGAAATAACAAAACAAAACATAAAGAATGAAAAAATAGAAGATAATGTGAAACATCTCATAAGAAAAGCAACTGATCAGGGGAACAGATCTAAAAGAGAAAATGTATGAATCATCAACTACCTGAAAGCTGTGACCAAAAAAAGAATCTTGATACAATAATACAAGTATTAAGAAAATTGCTCTGAAGCATTAGAACAAGAGGGGAAAATAGAAATAGAAAAAATTCACCCCTCACCACCTGAAAGAGATTCTACAAGGAATATCTACATGAATATCATAGTCAAATTCTGAAACTTCCAGCTCAAGAAGAAAATATTATGAGGAACAAGAAAAAAGCAACTTAAATATGGCAGTGCCACAGTTAGAATCACACAAGACCTAGCAGCAGTGACACCAAAAGACTCTTGGAACACTATATATCAAAGAGTAAAAGAGTTGGTATTACAACCAAAAATATTATACCTAGCAAAGTTAAACATAATCTTGAATTTCAAAAATGAACATTTAATGAATTGTTAGACTTTCAGGAATTTGTTTAAAAAAAAAACCCAAGAGAAATAGTACATATCAAAAACTAATTACAAGAGACAAAATAAGAACAGACTGTTTACCTTTTATATGAAGAAATGTAAAACTTATGTCTAAGATTGATATTAGTAATTGAGTAGTTTGAAAGAAAGATTAGGGTAGACCTGAGTATGATATAATTCTAAAAAGTAAAACTGTTCAGCAAAAGATAAAAAGTGTAATTTTCTTAGAAAAATGAGGTTCTAGAGGAAGAGCTAGCACAGAGGAATTAGATGGAGGAGGAGAGCTGGTAGTTCTTGAACTCTACTTTCATTGGGAAGGTGTTTAAGAGGGAACAATACACCCACACACACACATATGTGAGTATAAAAGTTTTCTAAATTCAGAAAGAAATAAAGGGCATTTAGGGCATAAAAGGAGTTAGGGAGGGGGAGAGGATGAGGGAGAGAATTTTAGAGGGGATGGTGAGGGAATAAGATAAGAAGGGGATGATAGAAAGATGTTCAGATTAAAGGGAAGGGGAGGATAAGGGCAGGATCCTTGGAGGCAGGGTAGGTTAAGCAATAGGAGGGCAAAGTAGCAGGTAGAAGTAAAGAAGAGGAGTCAGGAGGAATAGGAAATAAAAGATATGCATGAACATAAAATAAAGATCAGGAGTAGAATTTATTAGGGAAAAAAGCAGGGAGTAATAACTGTGATCTCAGACAAAGTTAAAACTAAAATAGATTTAATCATAAAAGAAAATAGGGAAATTACACTATATGTCAGCCGTATTAATCAATATTGTTTTACACTATTTAAAATAGACAGAATAAGGTGAAAATATTTCTGTGGTATAGGAAATGACAAATTGGTAGACTTAGAAAATATGGAAAGACTTGGACTTATGAAGGAACATATTATCCACCCTCAGAGAAACAGAAGACAAAAAGTATGGCATGGTCTTATATAGATGCATGTGAATTTTTATGTCTATATAAGTATGATTATAGATATCTAAGTGTATGTATGTGTATATGTGTATATACATGTGTATGCATATATCTTTGTATCTGTCTGTGTATATATGTATGTGTATATGTATATGCATGTGTGCATATGTGTGTACATATGTATGTGTATATACATGTATATATCTTTGTGTATGTATGTGTATATATGCATATATGTGTGTGTGTACCTATGCTTAATTGTACCTTTTTGTGGGAGAGGTGGAAAAGAGAAAAAAGAACAAAGTTAAAAGTGCACAGCAGAAAACAAAAAGAAAACTTACAAGGAAGCAAAGATGGACAGCTCTGAACACAATACATAGTATTCTTTATATAGGCTTTCTTGACATGGAAATTTATTGCTGTATATTTTGAATCCTCTCTTACATTCTGCTGTGCACATGTCAATGCTTTATTTTTTCTTGTTTTGTATTTGTTTTAATATTTAAATTTATAACATGTTTCTTTTTCTTATTCTGTATTTAAGTTTAAAATGAATTAATTAAAAAAAATTTAAAAACAAATATGCATGTCACACTTTTAAGTCGCATCTGTATCTGTATTGATCTCTTCAGTATAGAGTCTCTAGATGAACAACTTAACAACAAGGTAAGCCCTGATTTGCCAGTTTCTGAGGTATCAATGCTCACACCAAATATTTACCAATCAGCTGATTAAGTCAATATGAGTTGGTTCCAGGGTATGCAGCCCTGTGAAGAATTGTCATCAGAAACTACATTCCAGAGACTTCTGAAGGAAAGAAAGAACCACTGCTATCCCTTGGAGATAGGCAGAAACTAACCCTTTACTTTTCAGAGTCATAGCAGATTAGTTCCTGAAGGGACAGATATTAACTATGTCACTGCAGGTTTCTTACTGACCTTCCCTATGAGCTCTGAAAGCCCAAATGGTATTCTGTGGTGTGTGTGTTTGTGTCTATGTATGTAAAGTACTTTACAAAGCAGTATGAATGTCAGTTACTACTACTACTACCACTACTACTACTACTACTACTTCTACTACTACTACTACTACTTATACTACTACTACTACTACTACTACTACTACTACTACTACTACTACTGCTACTACTACACATTCCACAGTGTTTGTTTGTATGTGATATAATAATTAAATAGTACTTCATATCAAGGAAAATTACTGAAAAATTACTGATTCTAGAGACAAGAAGATTAACAAAGTGAGAAAATAAAAATCAAATTTTATTTGGCAGTCTAAAAGTAATAGTAATCCAAAGTGTGGTGTTGAAGATGGAGTGTTGGACCTAGAGTAAGGGAGGACTGGGTTTGAGTCTTGTCTTAGATACATCCTCCCATCATGATTTAGCTATTTCTTTTCTTTTACTCATTAAAAGGGCCATTTCCTAACTACTTCTTAAAGAGGCCTATTCACTGGTAACCTAGCTCATCCTTTCCCTTCTGTCCCCCACTCCCCTTCCTTTTGGGTTTACTGGCTAGATGTCCCTGATTCCTTGCTTCCTTCCTTCCTTTCTTGTGACTCTCAAAACCTTAAACCCAGTGCACTCTGAAGGCCATAGGTTGGACAACAATAGGTCCCTGCCCAAGTTCCACTTAATAGCTGGCTTAGAGTGATTATTAATAGTAACAGTTTCTCTTTCCCTTCCAGCATGATTTAACTATTTTTTTCCTTTGTACATTAAAAAGGACATTCCCTGACCACTTTTTAAAGAAGTCTATTCATTCAATGAGCATTACCTCCCTCTAAGTGAGTATTTGAAAAGGCCAAGATCTCCCATTGCATTCTGGTCATCGTGATGAATATCTGGTCACTGGATCCAGATGGCTCAGGAGGAGAAAGTGAAGTTGGTGACCTTGCACAGCCCTCCCTCACTCAAAACAAAGTCAAGTGTGAGTCATGCTATCATTTCTCTGATGTCATGGTCTTCTTTGAAAATGAAGGGAGAAGACAACAACAACAGCACAGCAAAATACATCCTAGGTGTGACTTGAAGCATTTAACGTAAGGGACCTCAGTTTCTTCATCTATAAATTAAGTGAGTTGGACTCAAAGACCTCAAGATTCCTTTAAGTTCTGAATCTATGTTTATATG
>JAQQSK010006302.1:0-14496 GCA_028658325.1 Potorous gilbertii
TCCTTTCATTTATCAAATAGTAGATTGCTATATTAATTGATGACTGTGTCTTAGGTACCTAACATATTCCACTGGTCTACCTTTCTGTTTCTTAGGCAGTACCAAGTGCTTTTGATAATTGCTGCTTTATAATACAATTTGAGATCTGGTAGAGCTAGGCCTCCTTCCCTAGCATGCCTTTCATTTCATCATTCCATTTCATTGATATTCTGGACCTTTTGTTATTCCAGATAAATTTTGATATTATTTTTTCCAGCTCTAGAGAATAATTATCTGATGTTTTGTTTGGGATGGGACTAAATAAGAACATTTATTAATTTAGGTTAAATTTTCATTTTTAATACATTAGGTAGGCTTACACATGAGCAACTGATGTTTCTCCACTCACTTAGATATGACTTTATTTGTATGAAAAGTGTTTAGTAATTGTGTTCATATAGTCCCTGGATTCATTTTGGCAGGTAGACTCGCAAATATTTTATAGTGTGTACCCTCGCTTAAAATGGGATTTCTCTTTCTATCTCTTGCTGTTGGACTTTGTTATTACCATACAGAAATGCAGATGAGTTATGTGGGTTTATTTTGTAGCCTTCAACTTTGCGAAAGTTGTTCATTGTTGCAAGTAGTTACGTTCTTGATTTTTGGGACTCTCTAAGTATATCATCATATCATTTGCAAAGAGTGATAACTTTGTTTCTTCTTTGCCTATTCTAATTCCTTCAATTTCTTTTTCTTCTTGATTGCTAGAGCTAAAATTTATAGGACCATATTGAGCAACAGCACAGATAATGGAAATTCTTGTTTGACCCCTAATGTTATTGGGACTGCATCTAGCTTATCCCCATGGCATATAATGCTTGCTAATGGTTTTAGATAGATACTGCTTATTATTTTATGGAAAGTTCCATTTATGTTTATGCTCGCCAGTGTTTTGGTTGGATTGAGTGTCATATTTTGTCAAAAGCTTTCTCTGAAACTATTGAGATAATCATAGGGTTTTTGTTAAGTTTGTTGTTGATATGATCAATAAGGGTAATAGTTTTCCTAATATTGTATTAGCCCTTCATTCCTGGTATAAATCCTACTTGGTCATAATGTATTACTCTCATAACGAGAGGCTGTAATATTTTTGCTAAAATATTATTTAAAATATTTGCATCTATATTCGTTACAGAAATTGATCTATAATTTTCTTTTTCTGCTTTGACTCTTCCTGGTTTACATATCAGATTCATATTTGTACAATAATAAACTTTGGGAAGATTCCTTCTTCCCCAGTTTTTCCAAATAGTCCATATAGTATTAGAATTAACTGTTCTTTAAATTTCTTTAAATGGTTGATAGAATTCACTGCTAGGGAGTTCATTGATAACTGTTCAATTTATTTTTCTTTGATGGGGTTATTTAAGTATTTAAGTAAATATTTAAGTATTCAATTTCCTCTTCTGTTAATCTGGGCAATTTATATATTTTTTTAAATATAATGATTCATCTCATTTAGATTGTCAAATGTATGCGCATACAGTTGGGCAAAGTAATTTTTAATTATTGCTTTAATTTCCTCCTTGGAGGTGAGTTCAACCTTTTCATTTTTGTTATTGGCAATTTGATTTTCTTCTTTCCTTTTTTAATCAAATTGACAAAAGCTTTATCAATTTTATCCATTTTTTCATAAACCCAACTCTAAGTTTTATTTATTAGTTCAATAGTTTTCTTAATTTAAATTCTGTTAATCTCTCCTTTGGTTTTCAGTATTTCTAATATGATATTTGCTTGAGGATTTCTCAGTTTTGCTGGACTCCTGTCCTGGCCTGATATCATTTTCCAGTTCCTGTGATCTTTTAATGTAACTTTTAATTCCCAATAATCTTTTAATGCCCAAGAATCTGCAGTGCAAGCCACTGGTTCAGACCACCTGGGTCTTCCTGCTCAGTCCTGTCATGGCGAGGAGGTGCTAATCTGTACACTGTGTGCTCCTCTACCCCCTCAGAATAGAACCTTCCCATAGATCTTCCAGTCTGTCCTGGGCTTCGAATCTGCCACAGTCTGTCTCCTATTGGATTCTGCCCCTCCAAGATTTGGTCAGATTCTGTTTTTAGAGGTATCAGAAGGAGTTTGTCTAAGTACTTAGGTGAGTAGTTACTCTCACTCTGCCATCTTGGTTCCACCCTGAAATAGGGTCTTTATCACAGACGTTGATTGTAAAAAGTATTTCCCTATTTTCTGCTTCCCTCTTAGTCTTGGTTATATTTATTTGGTTTGTACAAAAACTTTTCACCTTAACATAATAAAAATTATCCATTTGCATTTCATAATGTTATCAATTGTTTTGTCATAAATTCTTCCCTTCTTCATAATTCTGACAGGTAAAATATTACTTGCTCTCCCAGTTTGCCTTTACAAATAAATTGTGTACCCATTTGGACTTTATTTTGATATATGGTGTAAGATATTGGTCTATGCCTGGTTTCTGCCATATTATTTTCCAGTTTTCCCCAGCAGTTTTGTCAAATAGTAATTTCCTGTCTTAGAAGTTGGAGTCTTTGAATTTATCAAACAGAAGATCACTGTAGTCCTTGAATGCTATTTTTTGTGTACCTAACCTATTCCACTTATCCACCATTCTATTTCTTAGCCAGTCCCAAATAGGTTTAATGATTACTGCTGTATAATACAATTTAAGATCAGTATGTCAAGGTCACCTTCTCTAGCATTTCTTTACATTAATGCCTTTGATATTCTTGACTTTTTGTTCTTCCAAATGAATTTTGTTATTATTTTTTCTAGCTCTATAAAATAATTTTTAGTAGTTCAATTGGTATGGCAGTAAATAAATAAATCAATTTGTCTTTTTATTATATTAGCTCAGCCTACCCATAAACAACAGGTGTTTTTTCAGATTATTTAGATCTGGCTTTATTTGTGTGAAAAAGTGTTTTGTAAATGTGTTCATGTAGTCCTGGGTTTGTTTTGGCAAGTATGCTCACAAATATTTTATAATGTCTACTGTAAATTCAAATAGAATTTCTCTTTCTATCTCATGCTGTTGGGCTTTGTTAGTAAGACATAGGAATGTTGATAATTTATGTGGGTTTATTTTATAACCTGTGCCTTTGCTAAAGTTATTTATTATTTCAAGTAGTTTTTTTAGTTGATTCCCTAGTATTTTTTAAGTATAACATCATATCACCTTCAAAGAGTGATAGTTTTGTTTGTTCTTCACCCATTCTAATTCCTTCTATTTCTTTTCTTTTCTTGCTCCTAAAGCTAATGTTTCTAGTACCATGTTGAATAATAGTGGTGATAATCGACATCTTTGTTTCATGTCTGATCTTACTGGAGATGCTTCTAGCTTATTTCCATTATATATAATACTTGCTGATGATTTTAGATAGATGCTACTTATTTTAAGAAAGACTTTGCTGATTCATATGCTCTGTAATGTTTTTAATAGGAAAGGTTATTGTATTTTGTTAAATATTTTTTCTGCATTTATTGAGATAATCATATGGTTTCCGCTAGTTTTGTTGCTGATGTGACCAATTATGTTGATACTTTTCCTAATATTGGACCAGTCTTGCATTTCTGGTATAAATCCTACCTGATCATTTTTCTCATGTAATTTTTTTGCTAATATTTTTTTTAAATTTTTGCATCTATATTCATTAGGGAAACATCTGTCATTTTTTCTCTGTTTCAGTTCTTTCTGCTTTGGCTATCAGCACCATACTTGTATCATAAAAAGAATTTGATAGGATTCCTTCATCAATTTCCCCAAATAGTCTATATAGCATTGGAATCATTTGTTCTTGAAATGTTTGATAGAATTCACTTGTAAATCCATCTGACCCTGGAGATTTTTTCCTAGGGAGTTCATTGATGGCTTGTTAAATTTCTTTTTCTGAGATAGGGTTATTTTCGTATTCAGCTTGCTCTTCTGTTAATCTGAGCAATTTATATTTCTGTAAGTATTCATCTATTTCACTAATTATGGCAAATTTATGGGCATACATTTGGGCAAAATAGTTCCTAATTATTTTTTAATTTCCTCTTCACTGGCAGTGAATTCACCCTTTTCATTTTTAATTTGCTTTTCTTCTTTCTTTTTTATTAATCGAAGTACACAAAGGTTTATTTATGTTTATTGGTTTTCTCATAAAACAAGTTTTTAGTTATATTTATTAGTTCAATAGTTTTCTTAAATTCAATTTTATTAATCCCCTTTTGAATTTTAGTATTTCTAATTTGGCAGTTAGTTGGAAATTTTTAATTTGTCCCTTTTTTTACTTTTTTTAGTTGCATTCCCAACTTACTGATTTCTACTTTCTCTATTTTATTCATGTAAGTATTTAGAGATAGACAACTTCCCCTAGGAGCTGCCTTTGCTCCATATCATTAGTTTTGGCATGTTTCTCTTTGATGAAATTGTTGATTGTTTCTATGATTTGTTGTTTGACTCACTCATTCTTTAGGATTAGATTATTTAATTTTCAATTAGTTTTTAGTCTGTCTTTCCATGACACTTTATGACACATAATATACATTGCATCATGATCTGAAAGGGATGTATTTATTTAATGTTTCTGCCTTTATGCATTGGACTGTGAGGGTTTTATGCCCTAGTATATTCAACTTTTGTGTATGTGCCATGTACCACTGAGAAGAAAAGTATATTCCTTCTATTCCTATTCAATTATCTTCAGAGGTCTACCATATGTAAATTACCTTTTTTTTCCATTCCTTAAATGCTTTCTTGTTTATTTTGTGCAAAAACTTATCTAGTTCAGAGAGATGGAGGTTGAGGTCTCCCACTAGTATACTTTTACTGTCTGTTTCTTCTTGTAACCCCTTTAAACTTCTCCTTTAAGAATTTGGATGCTGTATTACTTGTTACATATGTGTTTATGTGATAATATTACATATTATAAGGTTTGCCCTTATTGAATGTGTTTTTCCCCTTTCCTTTTATCTTTATATGCCTCTCTTGATTCTTGTATTTGAAGACCAAATTTTCCATTGAGCTCTGGTCTTTTCATCAGGAAAATCTGGAAGTCCCCTATTTCATCGAATGCCCATATCCACCCCTGAAAGATTGTGCTCAGTTTTGCTGGGTACTTGATCCTTTGATCTAATCCAAGTTCCTTTGCCTTATGGATTCCATATTTTAAGCCCTGCAATATTTTAATTTAGAAGCTGTTAGGTCCTACATAATCTTGACTGCCCTTCCACAATATTTGAATTGTTTCTTTCTATCTTCTTACAGTATATTCTCCTTAATCTGACAATTCAGGAATTTGTCTACAATATTCCTTGGTATTTTCAATTTGGGATCTCTTTTAGGAGGTAATTGGTGGATTCTTTCAACTACTATTTTGCCTCTGGTTCTAACACTTCAGGGAAATATGCCTTGGTGATTTCTTGAAAGATGCTGTCCAGGATACTTTTAACATCAGGCTTTCTGGTAGGCCAATAATTCTTAAATTCCTTTCCTTGATCTATTTTCTAGGTCAGTTGATTATCCAATGAGGTATATTACATTTTCTTCTATTTTTTTCATTCTTTTGATTTTGGTTGACTGAATCTTGATATCTCATAGAGTCGTTAGTTTCCACTTGCTCAATTCTAATGTTTAATGAAGTGCTTTCTTCAGTGATCTTTTGTACCTCTTTTTCCATTTGTTGAATCCTAATTTTTAAGGAGCTATTTTCTTCAATGTACTTTTTTTTCATATTGTCAATGGTATTTTTAATGGAACATTTCATTTTTTCTTCTACCTCTCATAT
Source organism: Potorous gilbertii (assembly GCA_028658325.1). Taxonomy (NCBI): domain Eukaryota; kingdom Metazoa; phylum Chordata; class Mammalia; order Diprotodontia; family Potoroidae; genus Potorous; species Potorous gilbertii. The sequence goes on from JAQQSK010006302.1 coordinate 5,784, forward strand.
TTGACTTCTAAAATCCTTCTTGAACTCCTCAAGAGGGCCTTTTGGGTTTGAGGCCATTCATATTGTGTTTTGATCTTCCCTGTTACCAAGATATTTCTCTATTGTCTTTGTTTTCCTTTGTTGTTTTTGTTCATGTTTGCCTTTTTCTCTGGCTTTTAAATTTGAGCTCAGGTTCTGGGGTCCAGAGGGTATTGTCCCATACTTCTTGTGTTGGGGGTTATGAGTCTGATTACTGGCTTTGTGGGCTGAGGTCTCAGGTACTGGCAGTTGGAGGTTTTAGTGGTCCGGTTGTTTAACTGGTGTCTAGCTGGAATTGATGGTGGTGTCTGATGTCTGCTTGGTGTTAGGAATTTCCTGCTCTTCCTACCTATAGCTCAGGATCTCCCACTGGTCTGTTGAGATGGGGTTTGTTGCTGGCTTGCTGAGGCACCTCCCATCCGGTACTGCTTGCCTTCTACCACATCAAGAGAGAACTTTCCCATTAATCTCCCTAGCCATACAAGCTAAAAAAAAATCTCCTGTACCCATCCTTCTGATGGCTCTACTACTCCAGAATTTTTCCTGGGGCAATATTTTCTGGGTTTTTTTCCAGGTCTATAAAGGAGGGTGAGAATGAATTACTGCTTACTTTGCCATCTTGGGCTCTAAAAGTTGAAATATGTGGTTTTCAAATATTCTATCTGTGGGCTTATAACTCCAGGAGTAGCTGCTGCCACTGATGCAGGCCTTATACAGGACTGTGCTTCTTTATCATCCAGTTACAACAGATCCCTCTATATAGTTAATGTATTTTGACTTAGTTTTAAGATCTTTCTCACCCATTAATAGGCCCATGTGACCTGATTAAATCACATGGAAGCCTAAGTCATATGGGGTGGGAAAAGCTTGCTGAACAAGTGGAACAGGAAGGGTGGAGAGAGCTGGGAAAAAGTTAGTGAGAGCAGTTAGAGTGGAGGAGAGAGGACACAGTCAGGCAGGCAACTAGAGTTGTGAGGATTTACTTGTGGGAAGGCCCCAGCTGCAGTGGTAGCAGAAAGGCTTGGGAATGGCATTGTCTCCTGCAAGGCTAAAGTATATTGACTTCTTGATTACTATGATGCATCTGGCTTTCTTTTGTTGGAATTTGACTTTCTGGTGTCTGAATAAATGTTTTTTTCTACTGCTTTCCTATGAAATCTGTTATATTTTGTGATTCAGAACTATGCCAGCATATTCATAGGCACCAATGGTACTATGAATATTGCCTTGGTGAAACACCCTTCTGCAGACCTTCTAAATTGTCTCTGTCATCCATGGGACTGAGAAGTCCAAAAACCATCAGTGCTGCCAGGGATTCAGTCCCTCAGAAGACTTCTAAACCAGTTTGGATGTACACATTGTTTCCTCTTCAACCCAGAAGACAGTAAGGTTCCAATATCACCAGCCTTCCTTTATATTAGTTCTTCCTTTCATAACCCATTTTCATGAGGTAATTTCTCTTTTTAACCTTTTCCTACCCATTTTTTAGAATCACTTTATACACAACTCAGCCCCAAACTTTTTTTCAAATTACCTTGGTAATGATAAAAAATTAAGAATACTATTACTAATAATTTTAAAAAGAGATTTGTAAGAGACATCCAGTTTATGATGAAAGATTAAGAGAAAAGTTAGCTCTGGATATACTGATCTGAGAATTCCCCACACTGAGAAGAGTATCATCTTGTTCAAAATTCACCTTTATTCCATTTGGAAACTGCCAGGCACAGTCAAGATATCACCTCTTCCTGACTACAGGCATTGCAATTGCACTATAATCTAGTTAATTCTTTGTGGATGTGCACAGTAGATTCCTTATTGATTTTTCATGACAGTGTAAGGATGACATCATTACCTTATAGGTGGAACTATTAAACTGTGTATCTACGGTATGAAATTTTTTATATCAAGGGATCCATATCTTCATAGTGCCAGTAAATTGTGTCCTCCCAATTACTAGGAAATTATAACCTCACCATTGCCCTAATGTTTAAGGAACACAGAATGATCATCTGCTATTTTTAAAGAGAAAAGACATTGGGAGTCTCTATAAGGTATGAAGATTTCATTTTCTTCCCTTTATTTTCATTTCTCCAATGTCGTATAGGGGGTTTAATTGAGGGAACAGTATAGGGAAAGTAATTGTAATTGGGGTCAAAGTATGTAAGCATCCAACAACTATGCCATATACTTTACTATATTAAGTTATGCTTCTAACATTTGCTGCAGGCCACATTCAAAGCTGCACTGAATAATCATTTATACCTGTAACACATTTACTAATTGGTAAAATATGTCTTTGTCAATTGAGTTCATTCTAAACATGTTTCAGTCCATTAACTGAAAATATGGGACTGATTCTCTCCAAAAATGTCATAGATTTTACTTAGCTTTTCATTTGAAGTGCAAAATTCCCCATTTGGCTTATAGAAAGTGAAATGAAAAGAAAAAACCATCACAAGCAGACAGAAGCAAAACCGTCTAATTTTACTTCCTGCTTGAGAATCTTTTCAAACTTATTTTATCACAGTTATTTTTTTATGCAAGAAAGCTACAATTGACAACAAAGGTATAATTAATGTAAATCTCAATAAAACTTGCCATGGAATAGCAAGATACACATTTCTTTAAATTATATATATATATATATATATATATATGCATATATACACACATGTTTATATGCATATGCATGTATGTATCTTTATACATAGACTTACTATAGTATATCGTGTTGCATTACTTTGTTATATTACATTATATTATACTATATTATATAATTATTTATCATATTATTAGAGATACTTTGTCCAAGTGTGTTATTATCCTGAAATCTGATATCATGCAAGTTAAATTAACAATCATGTCAGAGTTTATCAGAATTAGTTATTTTCTGTTTCAACTAGGGGATAAAATAAACCATCGTTGCCCAGTTAGAGAAAGTCACTTGTCTGTAGGTCACATTCCATTCTTTGGTGACAGAACTTCAACTCACTTGACAGCTACTCCTAAGTTTAATATCAGAACTAAGGGAGAAAGCTATCAAGCTAGGAGGTCAGATATATTGCAAGTTAGACATTACCAAAGTCAGGTGACATATTGGGAGTAAGAGGTCACAGCAAGGATGGGATGGCACAGGACTGAGATAAAAATACCAGAGCAGTAGCTCATGTTAGACTGCTCCCACCAATCATGGAAGGCTAAGTTACTGTTCTTCCTCCCTGTTTCTTTTTAAGGCTACCCAATGGTTAAGACTTATGATGCACATAATATTTTTTAATCCTATTTAAGTTTAATTTTGGAAAGTTGTTGATAAAACCTACATAAGGAAAGACTTGAGAAAGATTTGAAAAAGTCAAAACATGCAGATAAGGCAAACAGTCATATGTGATGAAAATTCAGAATCACAGTCTCAACTTAAAGAAACCTGAATGCCATCAGTCCCACCTGTAATGGAATACTACTCTTTTCTACCATATCCTTAACAAACTCACTAAGGATTACCCAGTTGTTTACAGAGTCTTTAAGGTGATCTTATATTTTCTATGTTAAGAAATACAAAAGCATAAAGCATTAGAGCTAGAAAGCCTTTTTTGATTTATGTGAAGTTAAGAAAAGTGAACTTATTAGTCTAAAGTTATACAGCATGCTATTAGCCAAAGTAAGATTCAAACCAAGAACTCCAAATTTACTCTAGCTTAAAGTACTCATCAACAATCAGTGATTTACATATTATTTACAAAGACCACAAATATGCCAGACCCTGTACTAGGCATCAGGGATATTTAGTCAAAAATGAAACTTTTTTTTTTTGCCTAAAAGGAGTTTATGTTTTTTTGTGCTCTGTCCAAGAATGGTAATTACCCAAACTCACCTCTTCAAATATTTTATTTCTATCTCTTAAAAACTTTAGCCTATAAGGAGAGATAGCTTGCAATAACTAATTGCCCACAGAACTCTTGTCAAGGAAGAATTCAGCTTCAAATTTGGAAATAAATAAATATAACTCATTTCATATTATTCCTGAGTCAAGGGATAAGAATCAAATACTTTCATGAGCAATCTTAATAGGTTAACTAATAGTTATGTCATAATTCCTTTTCAAACATCACACAGATAGTTCCAACGTACAATTGAATGGTCAATGAAGGGACAGGGCAGAGTAAAGACAAAGGGGCTTCTAAACTGAGGAAAGTAAAAATCTCTGGTTTTATAAAGATGTACATTTGATAGCCCAAAGGCTAGCAAGCTTCTCTAACTCTAATTTGCTTTCTGTGAAAGGAACTAAAATATGAAGGGCAGGCAATGGAATAGTAAATTTAGGGGAAAGAGTAGAATAAAGATGAAAAAATGTTTCTACTCCTACCTAACACCTGGTCTGGGTGAAGGTCAGATTAGGAAACATAAACAAAATACCCAAGGACATTAAGAAAAAATGAAATCTTGCTCTATAATACTGAGATTTCTTCTGTTAGTTCTCTGTTTTTAAAGCCTTTACAGAAAAAGAAATGCCTCTCGGTGAAGTATATTTAAAATGGAAATTCCCAGCTTAAAAGACCAAAAATATACAAAATGTGGTTAAGGACAACAAAAAAATGGCATGTTTTAAAACTTTAAAGTTTAATTCCTTTGGGGATGAAAAAAGTGCTTATGGTTGGTCACAGACAAGAGTAAAGGCCTGAAAAGTAATAAATATAGCTTTCCTTACATCATTCTACCTTGGAAAAATGTATAGCTCCCCAGAATTAGCTTTGAAAATAGCTGCCCAAAAAAGCTGAAGCTTAAATAGTACAACCTCCACTTAAGAATCTCATGTTAGCACAGAGTTAAAAATAAGAAAAGTCTAAAAAAATAAATAAGCAGCAGAAAAAGATCCTGACTATAGAAAATACTATGGTGACAGTGAGGTCAAAAATTTTATTGATTATTTATAAGGATTTTGGAAATGTTCACTCCATCACTTCAATGCCTTTTCAACATCTTATCAATATTCTTCTCATGACGTAGCTACAAAACATAAATGACCATTGTCTATGAAGAGTTTTTTTAAAAATATGAGTAACTCAAAATACAGAATTGTTAGTGGAATACAATATGATTTGTACTTATTTGTTCAGGGAACAGCATAAAATATATAATTAAAGAAAAGTATTATTGGGGAAAGAATATGGATGACCTCACCATGTAACAAGAACAAAAGATGAATATTCCATCTGTGTGCTACATTAGTACCAATGAAGTGCTATAATTCCTAAGAGAATGTATTAATTCATTAGTAAAAACTTCTGTGGAGAAATGTGGAGAATATCCAAGACTAGTAGAGAAAGAGAAGGCATGGAAGGATTTGAATTTGTGCCACTAAAATCATGGATTGACTGGTTTGAAAATGAAATATAGCAAACATTAAAATACTACTAAACATAAATTCATCCTTGATAATTCATTGATAATTCTTAGTATACATCAAAACCTTTTAATGATTTAATTAGAATCTTAATGAAGAGCAGCAATTAATACATAGTTATCTGAAAAAACTCATTACTTAATTTATTTGTTCAGATTCTAAACACATGGGAATTTACTGAACCAAAGAATGAAATGCACGAAGAAGAAAAAAAACATAAATTTACTGTATATACACAAGTATTACCTGTTCCATGCCTTAGAGAGCTGCAAAACAAAATTGTACATGAGGTTCAGTGGGTAATGATGATATAACTAATAACTTGGGAGATAAGGGAAGATTTCTTAGAGAGGATTTCATGTTATTTGGGCATTATAGGCTGAGTGGGAATTCAATAGCCAGAATTGGGGAAGGGAGGATAGTCTAGGAATAAAGAACATGAACTAAGCCACAGGGTTGTGCATATACAAGGCAAACTATAGTGTGGTTTGGTTGAATTATCATATACTAGAAAGAAAATAATATGACTTTGGCCTTGAAATAATACCATACAGATAATACTACTTAGTTGACCTTATGATAGCATCCATATGGTTATTCTTGCTAATAATTTAGATAACAACCCACCGCTGATTATTCTCTGTATGGAATTTGTGAATCTGTTATTTCTCGGATTTGGCACAGGGACAATCCAATGTTCTGGAGCATTCCTTGCTTTTCACTGAACATGAAGACACCAATAAGGTGCTTATGTGGCCTACCAGTTACTCTTTACACTTACCATGTGACCAACCAATCTCCTTTTTTTATACATATACTCTAATTCAAAAAATTAAATCTACTTTTCCTTCATATTCAGCCAGTTAGCAGTAATTAAATGTATACTATGAGCCAGGCACCATACTAAGCTCTGAAGATACATGGAAAAGCAAAAAAAAGCTCCTATATATGAAGGTATGTATACACATGTATGTGTGTGTATATATATATATATATATATATATATATACATGTACATATGTATATATACATATATTCAAATTCTTGGATATTCTAAATGTTTTGCTATCATACAAAACAGTGAGGATTTTGCGATTAAAGAGATTGCTCAACCTTTCATAAATAAACTTGTCATATTCAAGGAAATTCCCAATTTCCAAAGATAATTCTGCATTCTCTACATTTGGTCAATTTTAGACCAAACTTGTTGTACACTTACAATGTTTCAAAAGATGCAGACACAGAAAGAGAGATTCATATAGGGTCTACTCCTTGCCTCTTTTACAAGGTATCATAGTTTGAGCAACAGGCATTCTTCATCCATATTTTTCCCTGCATGGTTAGTCAGGCAAATTCTTCAGAATAATTATGAGTGCCATTTGGGAAGCTCTGTACTGTTTAAGGCACACTCACTTAGCACAATGTCTTATGCAAACAGATTATATTTAATTAAATTACTTTAGAAAAAAAGAATCAATTAAATCCTTGCTGTATGTCAGGCCTTGTCTTGAACACTGGTAGCACAAATATAAACCAAAGCTAAGGCAATTCTAACCCAGAAGAAGCTTACATTTTAATGGGGAAAGACAACACTTAAAAGGGAATAGAAAAGGGTTAAAACATTGAAGGTGCACAACAAGAGAGGGTAAGTTAGAAAAGTTAAGAGAGGAGTTTCTTTAGAAATAAGCATAGCTTGAGAGTCAGGAGTAGGGCCAGGTTAGAAGTGAACACAAGAAAATAAGTGAGAGTTAGGAAGCAGGGAGTATTTCCTTCTACATACCACATTTTTTTTTCCTGACTCACTTTTATATTTTCTAGTTTTTCATTACTTATCTCTCTAATATGTTTGTGGTCTTTAGGTACAAAGATAACTGATATAATTTATCAATAATTAATTTTACATATGTAAAATATAATTAATTTCATTTACTGTTTTTATTATTTAGTGCTCACCATGTATAATGCCTTCTGATTCTTTGCTCAAATAAAATACTCATGATTTGTAAACATGAAGCTTCTGTGTTTAGTTCTTTGTAGACAATATTATCCAAATTGTCTGAAGGGTAGGGATGGGAGAGTGGCATTCTCACCTCTAACTATAAGTCACTGAATACAGAAGTATTTGATGATTTAATTTAGAATATCTTTATTTTGGGTCTTCATACAATATCTTTCTCTACCTCCAAAATTTCTGCAAAATATATATTGGAATTAAAACTGTGTTTATTTTCATATTGTTCTTTTAAAAATACTTAACATGGGAGTGGAGCCAAGATGGCAGAGTAGAAAGACTCACATATGCTATCTCCGAACCCACAGCCCATGGATTTTCTCTAAAAAGAACTCCCAATAAATTCTGGAACAGTAGAAGCCATGCAGCAACACAGTGAAGGAGATTTCCATTACAGAGAGCCCTGAAAAACTGATCCCAAAGGTCCCTCACACACCCGACAGGAGCGGAGCCCAGTGCTGCCCGGCTGTGCAGCACTGAGAGGAGCTAGCAGATCTGGGCAGGCTTCAGGGACAGAATCTCCAGTGGCCAAGAAGGTGCCTCCACCCACAGACGTACAAGTCAGGGAGAGAGATGTCTGGATGGGCTGAGAGGGGAGCAGGGTGTCTCCATGACACGGGCCCCCGCGGGAAGGAGCGGCAGAAGCAATGGGAGGCCAGAGGCTCCAGGAGCAGGAAGGAGCTCAGCAGGAGATACATTACAAAAGGTCTCTGCCAAACCCCCTGAGGGAACTGAGCCTGGGAGGTGGACCTGCCCTACCTGAGAACCAGAACTTAAGCTCACATTGAATAGCAGCCAGGCCTGCTGCCAAAAGCCCTGAGGTTGGGGAGCAGCATTTGAATCTCAGACCCCAAGCACTAGCCAGGCGGACATAGGCCGGGGGTGGAGAGTATTCTCAGAAGTCAAGTAACTGGCTGGGAAAATGCCCAGAAAAGGGAAAAAAATAACACCATAGAAGGTTATTTTCTTGGGGACCAGAGGATTCCACCCTTCCTCTCTGACGAATAAGACCAATGCTTACCATCAGGTAAAGACATAAGAATCAAGACCTCTATATCCCAAACATCTGAAATAGATATCCAATGGGCTCAAGCCATGGAAGAGCTCAAAAAGGATTTTGAAAATCAGGTTAGACAGGTGGAGGAACAACTGGGAAAAGAAATGAGAGAGATGCAAGAAAAGCATGAAAAACAGGTCAATACCTTGATAAAGGAGACCCAAAAAATTGCTGAAGAAAATAACACCTTGAAAAATAGGCTAACTGAATTGGCAAAAGAGGT
>JAQQSK010006303.1:0-14495 GCA_028658325.1 Potorous gilbertii
CTCAGGTCTTCTTGACTCTAGACTCAGCACTCTAGCCACAGTGAAACCTAAGGGACATGTACCTGGAACTGTACTAACTTCTAGATATCCAAAAGAGAAAATCAGATAGAAAGATAAAATAAAAATGATAACCTCTCTCCTCAAGAAACATATTCCAATAGGTAAAATAGGTAAAACTGTGTTTATATATTTAAATAGGCATAAGCATCTCAGCAGCTAATTGCTGATATGCCAACCATAATGAGTTGTCTTGCATTGTATTTTTAAAATGACCTGTATGCAGGAAAAAATTTCTGTGAAGTAGACCAGATGAGAATGGGGCTTGGTAGAATATAAGTTTATAGAAGCCTATAAGCTCCTTGATATGAGACTACTTTTTATCTTAATATGTGCTTATGAAAAATGAACTAACAAGCATTTATTAAGCACCTACTGCATTAAAGTTGCTGTACTAGGCATGAAACAAGAGTACAAAGAGAGAAACAGTCCCTAGCAGTTGGAAGGGAACCAGGAAATAAACCTTATGTAGAAGACAGTGCTTTAGTTGCATCTTAAGAGAATTCTAGGAGGTAGAAGTAGACCTCTCTCAAATCATTTTACATTTTTATCTACCCTGAAGTCCTGTGGTTACCAGTAAGTGACTAAGTAGCAGGTACAGATACACAGGGAACTGCAGTCACAACCCTGCAAACAGGTGGTCCAGGTCATAGGATTTTCTTCTTACCAGAATAAAGCAGCAGTGGGATTTGGCAACCCTCTGGGTGTCTGAGCAGAATTTTTGAAGGACTATACTAGCTTACCTCCTAGAAAGAGGAAGAGGCTAGAAACAATACCCTAAAATTTTTCTGCATCACCTGACCTAACCCTGGCCTGTTTCCTGTGGCAGGGGGAGGATCCTACAGTGTAGTAAAAACACACACCATCAGTGCAATACAGTAGACCTGAAAGACAAATAGCTCTTGTGAGGGAACTCAGCAGATACTGAATCTAGTTACAACTCTGAATGAAACAAGGCCAGCAAATTAAGGTCAACTTACAGAAGTCAGAGCTGATATACATTTTCTTCTGGATTGATCACAGTGAAGAGGGCCATAGTGAAGCAGATATAGGTTTATCCATCAAAACCAATCTAGTCAACAATCAAGCTTATATGCCGATGAAAAGGAATGAATGACAGACTCATGACACTGAGACTACCGCTTGCAGGAAAGTGTGATGCCATCATCATCAGTGGGTATGTTCCCATCAAGAAGAATGTTGATGAGTTCAAAAAAAAGTTTTATAAAGAACTGGAGATCCTCATTGTCAATGTACCAAAAGAGAAAAAGTTTGTAATTCCAGGTGACTTTAATGCCAGAATTGGTTACTTACTGTCCTTCATTCTCAAAGAGGACTAAAATTATACCACCATGATAAAGTGAAATTTGAATGTGTCCAGCTGTGCCCGATCAGACCAATATGAGCTCAGAATGTTCTACCACAGGTTGGGCACAGATAGTCCACATGAATATTTGGGGTGGATACTCCAAATTTACACATCCTATGTTTACTTTGTGCTATCTCAATTCTGCTTTGCTCGTAGAGCACAGTGCCCTTTCTTATGTGGGCATGCCATGCTGAGTGGTCCTATGCCAGTGTCTTCCATGTTAAATCCAAAGTTCTTGAGAGAAACCTTGAGAGTGTCCTTGTATCACTTCTTCTGACTACCTTGTGATTCTCTGCCCCATGTGAGTTCTCCATAAAAGGCTTTTTGACAAGTGTACATTTTGCATTCAAACAGTGTGGCCAGCCCATTGGAGGTGTGCTCTCTGAAACATAGTTTGAATGCTTGGCAGTTCAGCTTAAGCAAAGACTTCAGTGTCTGGTACCTTATCCTGACAAGTGATCCTCGGCATCTTCCTAAGACTATTCAAATGGAAGGAATTCAGTTTCTTGGCATGAAACTGGTAGATTGTTCATGTTTCGCAGACATACAACAATGAGATCAGCACAACTCTGTAGACCTTCAGTTTGGTAGTCAGCCGAATAACTCTTCCCCAAAGGTTTCTTTGGGGCCTCCCAAACACTCAACTAGCTCTGGCAATGCATGTGTCAACCATATTGTCAATGTGGCTATCCTTGGAAAATACACTACCAAGGTAAGTGAACTTATCCATCACATTCTGAAGGACTGGAGAGATACAAGTTTGCAGGTCTATGAATAATAAACTTCCTTGTTTGTGATCCTGTAAGCACTTATACACATTCTTGGAACATCACCCAAGTTCTCATCATAATCCCCCTTGAATTAAGTCCAAATATAATAAGGTGTTTCCATTCATTGGTTTTTATTTAGCTCTGTCAGCTGACTTTAGGTCAAAGTCTCCCAGTGCATCCTGGGTCATCTCCAGATGAATAGCTGTTCACTGGATTCAGACGGCTCTAGGGGAGAAGTGAGGCTGTTGACCTTACACAGCCCTCCAAGTCAAGTGCAAGTCATATCATCATTTCTCTGATGGTGTGGTCTTCTTTGGCAATGAAGTACAAATACAACAGCAATTTTGTCTTGTCTATTAATGTGTGCATGTTCCATGTGCTAATGGTGAGTGGAATCATCTTTGCAGATGTTTTTATACATTTCGTCTATTTTTTGTGCTTTGACCACATAGTGGGATTCCCTGCCTGCCGTGGTAATCAGGCCAGGGTTGGGAAAGCAGACAATGTTTAGGGCATCTTTTCTAGCCCCCTTCTCACACCAAGAGGTGAGCAGTGCTATTCTTAAAAGGCTACTCAGATACCCAGGGGGCTGCCAAGTCCCACTGCTTCTTCTAGTAAGAAACGACTCTATGGCATGGGCAGCCTTTGTGCAGGGATGTGACTACAACTCCCAGTGCATCAGTACTTGCTGCTTCATCACAAGACTATGAGGCATAATAGTAAAATGGTATAGGTTAAGTCTTTTGATTTGTGTGTAAATTGCATTTAAGTGAGGCAGAGATGCACGAAGTCCTCAGCTTCACTCTCTCCTCCAGTCATCATAGTCCAGTGGCAGGAGAGAATCAAGACAACTGGTAGTGGCTCAGGATGCAGTGAATGACCTTGGTGTCTTCAGTGTCTAACCAAGTTTTAAGCGCTCTGCATTGCCTGCTTCAGCTGTCTTCATGGCCATTGGAACAAATTGTCCTCATTCACCCATTCCAGCAGAGAAAGTCTTCATGTGCTTGAGGTAGACACTTACTAACTCACCAATGATTTGAGATACCTTGGTTACCCTCAACCTTGTTTGTCCCATTTCCCAAAATGGTTAACCAGGGCATGGCCACTGTGCATGCTGCACCTTTTTGGAGCCACAGGTGAGAGTTAGATGGAACAGGTGGACACCAAAGTTGGAAAGAGCCCCAAAAAGGTCTTGGTTGACATCACACATAAGGTAATGGTCCTCCCTGAACACACCCTACACCCCAGTATCAGAGTAGGCACAGACTATCAGATATGGTAGAGAGTTCCTGAAAGGAACAGAGTTGGAAATAAGAAAAACAATGGTTACTTACTATTGATGACTTGCGCATCCCATGACTTCCTCATCACCAACAGTCTTCCACTTACCTAAACACAATAAAACTTTGTGGATGCATCCTTAAAGCAAATGTTGATATTTAATAGACCACGCCATTGTAAGGAGAAGAAATAGGATATGACAAAGGTGATGTATGGTATAGAGTACCGGATTGATCGTAGGCATATCCTCTCCAAGATAAACATTGCATTCAGCAAAACTGGAGGCTGTAAAGCAAGATGACTATCAAAAGACTTTATGTCAAGACATTATAACACTTCTCTGAGTGTGAACAGTTTATTGCTAACTTGGAAGTTGAGCAAAAATATACTTGGCAACAATGGAGCAGAAAAAGAGTGAGCACCTTTCAGAAATTTGATATACACCACCACCTTTATTTATTTGGCCAGAACACTCAGAAACATCAAGATTGGTTTGTTGAAAATGATAAGGAAATTCAGAAGCTGCTAAATGAAAAACAAGCACTCCACAGGTTTTAATAGGAGGATAGTTTGTCCCTCTCTAACAAGTCAACAGTTAACTCCTTCAAAGGTAAAGTTCAAATGAAAGTTAAAGAGATTCAGGATTCTTGGTTCAGAAAAGAGGCAGATGAGATTCAGTTTTACAATGATAACAATCCAAAGTACATTTATGATGGCCTGAAGGCTATTTATGGGCCAGTGATCTATAGTGCATCCCAACTGATGGAGCCATGTGATAAGGACATGATCTTGGAGAGATAGACTGAACAATTCCATAGTGACCACAACATACCATCATCAATGAATCCATTGAATATATAACTCAGATTGAAGTCAATTTCTCTAGTCAATTTCCAAATTAAGAAAGGTTTTCAGTGACATTCGGCCCCTCTCATCTAACAAAGTTCCTGGTGCTGAGGCTATTTCTGCTAAAATTTACAGGACAGTGGATTCACTGTTCACACAAAAGCTGACTGAAGTTTTCTTTGTCATGTGGAAAGAGGAGGTTATCCCCCAGTAGTTGAAGAATGCCTCCATTTTCTATTTCTATAAAGGAAAACGAAATAGGCTGTCCAGCGACAATTGCAGGTGGGTCTGTACTGCAAGATTCTTGCCATAGTCCTTCTTAATAGGCTGATCTTTTATTGCTAAGATGGTCATCTACCTGAGAGACAGTGTGACTTCAAGAAAGGCTAAGTAATGGTTGATATGGTGTTTGTTACCTGACAACTACATGCAAAATTCCAGGAGTGGAACAGAGTACTATACACAATGTTCATAAATCTGACTAAGATCTTTAACATTGTCAGTTGTAAGTACTTGTGGAAGATTATGACAAAGTCTGGTTGCCCAGAAAAGTTCATCAGTATTGTATACCAGCTTAATGATGTCATGCTTACATGGATTTTGGATAATGGATGATGCTCTTGTGATTTCCCAGTCACCGAAGGAATGAAACAGGGATATGTGCTATGTTTTTAGCATGATGTTTTCAGTGACATTGTAGGATGCCTTCAATGAAGAAAAAATGGCATTGCAATGATGGTAAATTATTTAACTTTAAAAGACTATAAGTCAAGACTAAATTGGAGAGAGTTACTACATGACTTTTTGTTCACAAATGGTTGTACACTCAATATATCCTCTGAAGTTGTGATGCAGTAATGTATGGATTCAATTCTCTACTTCTTGTACTAATTTTGACCTAAAATATCACCAAGAAAACAGAGATTCTCCACCAGTTTGCCCCATACTTATTCATACATGGAACCATCAGTTACAATGAATGGAAAAAAAACTGAATGCTGTGGATAAGTTTACTTATCTTGGCAGTATACATTCCAGGGCTGTACACATAGATGATGAGATTGACACATGTATTGCCAGAGCTAGCTCAGTATTTGTATGGTTCTGAAGGAAAGCATGGCAGAAAAGAGGTATTAGGCTGCCTACCAAACTAAAGGTCTGCCAAGCCATTATGCTGACCTCATTGTTGTATATGCCTGTGAAAGCTAGTAAATATATAGTGCCATGCCAGGAAACTGAATTGCTTTCATTTGAATTATTTTAGGAAAATTCTGAAGATCAGCAGGCAAGAAAGATAAGGCACCAGACAATGAAGTCCTTTCTTGAGCTGAACTGCCAAGCATTCAAACTCTATTGCAGAGAGCACAGCTACAATGGTCTGCCCATGTTTTTCAAATGATTAATATATGTTTGTTTAAAAGACTATTTTACATAGACCTTGCAGAAGGCAAATCTTCTCATCACTGTCAGAAGAATCAATACATGGGCATTCTCAATGTCTATCTGAAGAACTTTGAAATCAGTTTTGAGGCATAGGAGACACTGGCACAGGATCGCCCAGCAGGATGTTCCTGAATCAAAGATACACTATGCTCTATGAACAAAACAGAATTACAGTAGCTCAAAAGAAGTAGAATTGGTACAAATTTAGGGACATCTTCACTCCAAATGTTCATATGAACTCTTCATGCCTAAACCATGGTAAAACCTTCTGAGTTCATATTTCTCTGATCAACAACAGTCAATACATTGTACCATGATCCTGATATAGTGATGTCATTTTGGTTCTCATCAACCATGAAGGACAACAACCAAGAATCTACTGTTCAAGTCACTGTGGTAGGCACTAGAGATATAAGTGCAAAGATAGAAATAATTCCTGCTAGAAGGAAATTTATATTCTAACGGGCTAGACAAGAATATACATAAAGATGTGTAATCTAAATGGAAAGAGAATAAATACAAATATATACAACATGTTTAAATACAAGATTGTTTCAGAGGGAGGAAACTTGAGGTTGGGAGGGAATCAGGGAAGATTTTATGCAGAACATGATACTTGAGCTGCATCTTGAAAGAAGAGAAGATGCTAGAAAAATGTAGAAGATTGGAGATGCTGTGTTATATGCGAGGAAAAGGGAGAAGGCCAATTTGGTTGGATCTCAGAGTGCATGGAGTTGTAGACATTGGAGAAAAGTAATCTCCAATGGTTCCTGAAAAGATAGCTTGGCGACCATTATGAAAAACATTAAAAATTGAAAAAAGAGTTTATGTTTTATCCAAGAACAAGTCAGAAGTCGTTGGGACTGATTGCCTATGAGCTAACATTTCACTATAATTTCTAGGATGGAATAAAATGGTAAGCAACATTAGTCTAGATGATGCTTTCAGAGGTCACTGCAATAATGCAAGTGGGAGGTGATGAGAGACTGAACTGATCTGGTAGTTTTGTGAATTGGATTCAAGAAATATTTGGAAGTTGATATGACAATTGATTGAGTGCACTTGCTATGGTCACCTAGTACTTATCTGAGGTAAGACTTGAAACGTTATTTCTAGATTTTAAGGTTGACTTACTATCTACCACTTTTCCCTACCTTTCGCCCTTTTCAACCTCTGATCACTCCTTCCCCCCAGGAGAACCCTATGCTTTTTGTATAAACTTTGGAGAAGGAGAGGGAGAATTATCTGCCCCTAATCACACATGACTTTGGTGTAAAGTACTAGGAATATGGAGATTTAAAGGCAGCAATTAATATTAGGCAGAGTTAGAGGATTTGCTTGTTGAGGGTAAAGCATGGTCATTATAGCAATAAGAATTTTGAGAAATATTTGTGATTAATTAATGTAACACTGAAGATTTAGGAAATATTTTATAAACCTTATCTGATTTGTTCTTCCCAACACCCTTGTGAGGTAGATAGTGCATTAATTATTGTCCACAATTTACAAATGAGAAAACTCAGGAACAGAGTTTTGGAATCTCTTAGCTTAGACTCAAAGCCCAGTCCAGCTCTTTTTGTTATCTAAGCCAAATTGTCTCCAATTGCATGCCATCTTATAGGATTAAATTTCTTTTTTTTTTAATAGTTATTTACCTCTAGGTCCCTGGGTCTGGGAATTGGTTGACCTTTGAATTAGCTTATTAGTGATTACGTGTGTGTGTGTGGGGGGGGGTGTTTTCCCATTTCTCCTTAACAAACAGACTTCATTCTTGAAATCACAGCCACATTTTTTTCCTGATTTACCTCCAAGTTCAACTTCTCCTCTTCAATTTGTGGCTCATTATAAAATAGCCTTTCCAACTTCCCCATTTATCATAGCCTTGCTCTGTGCCAGCCAGCCTTTCAGAGCACCTTTGAATATGTTCTCTAATGCATGGCACAAACATCACTTTTCTAGGAAGGGAGAGAAAATCCCTTGCAGTCTTTAGATGAAGGCATTAGGCAAAATACCTTGGCTCCTCCTTCCTCTAAGTATAGAAATTTATCAAAGTGTATAACACAGGAATCCACTGACTGTAAACTGTATCATTGTCACTAGCTGAAGTGAAAGCCTAAGTTCTTCTAACAGTAACAATAAATCTGAAATCAAAAGGGAAGGATTAAGACCTGTCATCAGGAAAGAATTTGGATAGATTCAATCCCTTCAAAGCACAGAGAATTATTGAGTATCTGCAAAATATGCACAATTGTGTAAGACATTGTGGAAGAAAGAAAGAAATATAAAACAAGCATAGAATCAGCCAAATGAAAGAACTCTGTGTTATAGATGTAGTAAAATGAGAAGAGATACACAGAATGTGAGGGAAGGAAGAAATCTTAGAACATAAGACATCAGAGTTGCATGGAAATTTAGAACACAAAATTAGAGTTATAGTAGTTCCCTTCATTTAACAGTGAAATATAATGAGGACCAGGGTTCAAGTCTCAACTCTGTTCCAGACTCATTTTGCAACCATGAGCTAATAAAAGGAAGACAATAATATTTATACTATTTTGTGTAACTGTTATCAAGATCATATGAGACCATTCATGAAAAGCATTACAGAGAATGAGAACAAGCATTTATTATTAAATATCTAAGTGTCAAGCAGTGTAGTAAGTGCCTTACAGTTATTACTTCACTTAGTCTCTAGAAATATGATGCAGTGCCTGTTTTCACCAAGCAAATTAGTAGTAAAATGGAACTTAAATGAAGATCTCCTTTTTCCTCCAAATGGAAAATATTCTTATTCCAATAATGACATATATCATCTGGTCTGTATTTAAATTTTTTTTAAAAAAAGCACTAATTCAAGTGAAACAAGAACTAGAGAATTGCCTTATGTGGTCTTTCTAAACCTTCTAAAGTACACCATTACTCCATAAGTTATTGTGATAAGATATCAATAATCTGTGAACCAAAATTTGTATGTATATTATATTTATATATATAATATTATTATTGGTGTGACTTATTATTTTTGTTATCTTTGTTGTTATAAATGATGACTGAACCAGTGGAGAGTCATATTTTGATATTCACTCCCGGGGAAAGGGCCATTCCTTAATCTCAGCTGTAATTATTTTTATGTATTTCATACTAAAATATTATTCAGATATAGTATATAATTTGGGGCATACCCTAAATTAACAGCATTCTACTTATGGATACATCCTTTGTATGAAAGCAATTTCTCACTTCCACAGTTATTTAATTGTTCTTTGAACAGTTCTGGCAGCTGGCTCATTATGTATTCCTCTCACTATATTTTATTTTTATTATACAAAGTCACATTGAAATGAAGTGGATACATGCACCATTGATTTTAATAGGATTTTGCATAGTAAGAATAATATACAGGTACAGTGTATTGCATAGAAATAACTTGTGGGGTAAGAATAACAGGATTATTGTGGAATTCCTAAGTAATAAAACTCAACAGGCAGTTGTTTCTACTGGTTTATAGCACTCTTTAGGTAGTGGTATGAAACTGAAGGATGAATATCACAATATCAAATACAAATATTCACTAGCACTCTTGAAGGTGCTACCCAAAATCTTTTGCTATTGTTATAAAATAGGATTTATAGCAAATTTTTTTACCTTAAAATTTGGAAGATCTGTAATTGCCTTGGGTTAAAGTTGCCCTCTCTACTAGCATTCACCTCAGACTTTCCAAGCCTCTGGATTGTCTTCATGGGTTGTCATGGCCAAAAGAAAATTTTCCTCTAGCAGCCTGTGCACTGCTGATGCATCTTTCCCCACATATAGTTAGGCTGATCATCCATAAATTGATATTGAATCTGTGGACAGGAAAAATCTGTAAGCCTTTCCAGGGTGGTGGGACCTCCTGATATGTGAATTTTGCTTTGATAGGCCTCATCACCTCCACATCATGATGAAGGACTGGAAGGAGATCTCTAGTGGAGAATACTATATACATGTAATATGAAAACCAAAACACACATACTATGCTCTGTAATCCTCTGAACACCATACTCACGTCATCTCTCAAGGTTATTATTCCATTCTTCTCATCTTTTCTCATGAACTTTAGGTTGAAATAGTCCTGGTATAAATCAATTTCCTTCTATTATTCTTTTATATTTAATTATGCATGTACAATTTCACAGATGGACAATAAAACTGTTTTTTTTTAGTTGGAGAAAATATTCTTGGAAAAACTCTATCTCTAGAGTCTCATTAAAAGCAGTCTTGACATCACACCCATTCACAGGCAGAAAAACTGTAATGATGTGTATTCTCATCCTCGGCAAACCTTAAAGTGCTATATAAATTCTAGCCTACCCTATTCCACAATTGATTTGATCTCCTCTGCTAGGCTTCTATATTTGGAAAGAGTTCATTCTGTATAAGTTGGGGATTATAAGTATCTGGTAAAGAACATCTATTTAAAATCTTGTTCTTAAGTTTTTATCAATTAATGAACAAGCGATTTTTAATTGCTTACTCTGTGCCAGGTAATGTTCTGGATGATTAGAAAAAAATACAAAGAATAAAACAATCATTTTTGTGCATGAAGATTTCATCTACATGATTGTGGGCAATAGCTTTGCCTGTGATAACGGTTAGGTTCCAATGAAGTTAACAGGTTGAGCTAGTCAGGTTATTTTGAAGTCTGTATTTGAATTATGGAAATTTATCATCTGTCCATCCATGAAAGACATTGAGCTTCTGATACATAATTTTAGCTAGTCACCAGATCTTGGCTTGCTAGATATTCAGTAGATGTTAAATAATTATAGCCAGAAATAATGGTACCTCATTTCCTTGGATAATCTGCATTGATAATTATGTCCAAATGTCCCTCTGTTATAAATGTATGTATGTGTGTGTGTGTGTATGTGTGTTCCTTACAACTACCGTTAAAATTCCCTAGATATTCCAAATCAATCCACATACATCAAGTCATTTTTTCAATGTATATTTTGACACTATTATTTTTATTTTTTGTGATTGATATTGCCACCACCACTACTATGACTGATTTCTCATTTATGAAAAAATAGTTAAAAATAGATTTATCTTTGTCTAGTATCCTTAAATAACCACGGATAAAGTGTATAGCTACCAAGTATATGAACCATTATTTCATACAATCCTTCTTTTTTCAATTGATGAAACTACAATCCAGAGAAATTTAACTTGGTCCAACTCACACAGTCTTATTTGACTTACAGCAAGTTGATTGGAAGAGATGGGAACTGAACCAATTTCTCTGGCTTCAAGTTTAGTGCTCTCTCTGCTGTAACACTTAGATGTCTTAACAATATACAGGGAAGAATTCTGGGAAGATGGCAGAGTATACTGGAAATCATGATTTCTTGCCACAAGAGATAAAATAGCACTGAGGGCAAAGTGTAGATAAAATAAATAAAACTAGGGGCACAATAGGGGTCTTTCTGGGACAATTTGAGAAGATCAAAAGAAGAATTCCCAGAATGAGTTTTGGTCCCAGTGAAGAGTAAACATCTCCAGGCTAGGATGATGTTAACAAGTGGCAAAATATGTAATTAATTGGTTTGAGAGGCAGCCTTAGCCCCAATCAGAGGAACATTTTCCCATTGGGACAGTGAGGGGAATTGGGTGTCTGAGCCCAGGAAGATCAAGGGCCCCTCTGCTGACAAGGAATGCCAGACTCAGTTGTGCTATGAAGAGTGGCTGGGTGAAGAGAAAAGAACACACAGCTAGTGAGTACAAAAGCAGTTAAGCAGAAAGCCCCTAGCTGTGTATACTTACAGGAGCTTGGAGTTTTGGCTTTGGTTCTAGGATGGAGGGGAAAACTGAAGATCTGTGGTAAGAGGCCCTACCTCCTATACATCAAGGCAAGAGGTGACTACAAAAAAATAAGCAGCAAAGGAGGAAGAAACCAACCACAGAAAGCTATTATGGAAATGGAGTAGGCAGGGTTCATGCTAAGCAAAAGATATGGAAGCAAAGAAACCCTCTTAAACCCCAAAATGTCAAACGGTCACCTGCCCCCCCCAAAAATCATAGAAGATATTTTAAAAGACTTCAAAAATAAAATGGTAGAAATGAAGAAAAACTAAAGAAAAAACAAATAACAATAATCTAAGAAAAACGATATTATGAAAGAAAAGTCAGCCAATTAGAAAAAGAGATCTAGAATCATAAGGAGGAAAATGACACCCTGAAAATCAGAATTGGGCAAGGTGAAACCATAGAAATTATAAGAGATCAAGAAATAATTTTTAAAAAATATCAACAATGAAAAAATAGAAAATGAAGCATAAGAAAAACAACAAATCTGAAGAATAGATCAAGAAGAGAAAACATAAAAACAGACAACCTGAAAGCTATGATTGAAGAAGAAAAGAATCTTGATACAACAATACAAGAAATAATTAAAGAAAATTGTCCTGAAGCATTAGAACAAGAGGAGGAGGGAGTAGAAATAGGAAAATAATCCATTGATCACCATTTAAAAGAGAACCTATGAGGAAAACTCATAGGAATATTATAGTTAAATTTAGAAACCCCCTGCTCAGGGATAAAAAATTAAAAGCAACAAGAGTGAAACAATTCAAATATAATGGTGCCATAATTAGAATCATACATGATCTGGTAGCAGAGAGTTAAAAGATCACAGGTCTTGGAATGCTATATATGTATCAAAAAGTAAAAGAACCGGGGCTTCGGCTGAAAATGTCATACACAGCAAAGTTAAGCATAATCCTAAATGGAGAAAAAAATGGACATTTGATCGATTGTCAGTCTTTCAAGACTTTGTTGAAAGTAAAAAATAATTTGAACTTAAAAGAAGATTTGACATACAATAGAAACATAAGGTACATACCAAAGACTGATTACAAGGGATTCAGTAAGGAAAGACCATTTACTTTTTATATATGTAAAATACAACATGTGTGTCTAGATTCTTATTAATAATTGGGTAGCTCATAAGAAAGATTTGTGTAAATCTGAGTATGATATGAATTTAAAAAGTAAAACCACTTATAAATAGCTAAAAAGAGTAATTATTTTATGCAAATGAGGCACAGACGAATTAGATGAAGGAGAAGGACTTTCATCAGGAATAGATTTAAGAATGAACAATACATATATATTTAGAAGAGTATAAAAGCCTGCTAAATCCAGAAGAAACAAAACTTTATGAGGATAGAGAGGGGGAGCAGAAAATGGAGGGATCTCCAGAAGGAAGGGTGAGGGAATATTTACAGAAGAGTGTTTAGATTTACAGGAATGGGAGGATAGAGGAAGGATTCTTGGAGCGGAGTAGGCAAGTAACAGGAGAAAAAGTTTAACAGTAGTTTAAATGAGAAGATCTGTCCCATTCATTAACAGGTCCATGCAACCACGTGGTGGGAGGAGCTTGCTAAACAGGTGGAACAGGAAGAGAAAGAGCTGGAGCAGAGGTGAAAGGAAATTGCTCAGAGTAGTCAAAACTGATGAAGGAGAGATAAACTAGGCAACTGGTTAGCATGAGTGAGATTTGTTTGTGATTTTGTTTAAAGGAGCCTGTCTTCGATTTGTTTAAAGTATACTGCTTGTGATTTGTTTAAAGGATTTGGTTTGTGGGAAGCCCAACAGAGGAAAGGATTGGAGATGGTGCTGCCCTCTGAATTGTTATTGTGTATAGATTTCTTAGTTACTGTGAAAGATTCGGCCTTCTGTATTGGGATTTGGCGCTTTGGTGTCTGAATAAATATTTTGGTTTGTCTTGTATGTGGATAGTCTTTTGTATCTTGTGACTCAGAATTGTGCCAACATATTCATTGAATCTGTAGGCACTGTGAATAACATT
The DNA here is from genome assembly GCA_028658325.1 of Potorous gilbertii. Lineage (NCBI taxonomy): Eukaryota > Metazoa > Chordata > Mammalia > Diprotodontia > Potoroidae > Potorous > Potorous gilbertii. The sequence goes on from JAQQSK010006303.1 coordinate 13,616, forward strand.
TTGGTACTAAAAATGGCCACAAGTTAGGAATTGTGAAATATCACACATCTATTTTGAGACAAAAAGGCTTTAGAGGAAGAAATGGATATCACAGGATGGGGGGAATTACATTATTTATCCTTAGCAAGAAAATAGGCTGAAAGCACAAGGTTCTGTGAAAACTGGGAACTGAAGCTACAGTAAGGAGGATCCAAAGATTTAGAAAGCTGTTTAAAAGGAATACTAATAGAACCAAGGAAAGAACTGGCATATGTATGTAGGAGAGGTTGGGATTTGTTAAGAAGTTATAGACGTGTAAAAGCAGAGATAAGCTTCTGGAAGAGAAAGCTCAGATGGAAAGGGCATAGGCTAGTTTACATGAATGCTTCAGCATTCAAGCTCTTCTTGAACAAGCTAGAAAGTCTCAGGCGGACAATAAAAGGCTGTTGGTAGTTGAAGAACAAAAAGAAGCAAAAAATGAACAAGAAACTTGATTGGGACCCAAACACCTTCCAGAATGACGCATGGAAGTCTTTTTAAGCAGAAGCATCCTCAGTAGTAAGTCCAAAGCAGGAGAATCAGGGAGGCCTCACAGTGTTTGGGAAAAACTGAGGATTTTACTCTGCAAAAGGTCACAGATATTTTGAGTCAGTTCCCCTAAAGGATGGAAAAATTGTTGGTATCTTCAATAGTGAGAATCCGTGAAAAAGATAAAGTTCCTCAAGAGATAAGAGTAAATAGCCAGCAGATTCAAGAATAGATTGAAAAGAAAAGAATTGCTTACTGCTCTATTGAAATCAGGGATAGATTTTATTTTATTATTTATTTATTTATTATGTTTAATTTTATTTTTACATTCATTTTCAAAAAATTTTGGGTTCCAAAATTTTCTCCCCATTTG
>JAQQSK010006304.1:0-14493 GCA_028658325.1 Potorous gilbertii
CATCTCCTCCCCAAGAAAGTAACCTTCTATGGTCTTATTTTTTTTCCCTTTTCTGGGCATTTTCCCAGCCAGTTACTTGACCTCTGAGATTCCTCTCCACCCCTGCCTAGATCCGCCCAGCTAGTGCTTGGGCTCTGAGATTCAAATACTGCTCCCCAACCTCAGGACTTTCAGCTGGGCAGGCATGGCTGCTATTCAATATGAGCTTAAGTTCTGGTGCTCAGGTGGGGGCAGGGCCACATACCAGGCTCAGTTCCCTCAGGGGGTTTATGCGGAGACCTTCAGTAATGAACCCCAGCTCCTGCCTGATTGGGGAGCCCGGGTTTGCTGCTGTCCCTGCCTCTGCCACTGCCTCTGGAGGGGGCATGAATTATGGAGGCACCCTGCTCCCCTCTCAGCCAGCCCAGAAGTCTCCCTCATTGACCTGTGTGCTTTTGGGTGGAGGGAACCTTTGTGGCCGCTGGAGATTCTGTCCCTGAAGCCTGCTCGGTTCTGCTACTGTTGGTGCCACGTGGCCAGGGCTGGGCTCTGCTCCTGTCCAGTGTGTGACAGACCTTTGAGATGGGTTTTTCAGGGTTCTCTGGAACAGAAATCTCCTCCACTCTGTTGCTGTGCAGCTTCCACTCCTCCAAAATTTGTTGGGAGCTCCTCCTTATAGGAAATTTATGGGCTGTGGGTTTGGAGCTAGCATATGTGAATCTTTCTACTCTGCCATCTTGGCTCCTCCAATGTTCTTCATTTTAAACATTTCAATCATACTCATTCTTTACATTTAATTCAAATTGTATTTACAGGTTTTTCTTTTTATATATATGCTAACATTTACAAATTATATGGCACATATTTATTCAATCCTATTAATTGACCAATGAATGAGAAGTATTTGCTTCTTTTTGACAAAGTATTGTGGCAGAAGTTAGAGATTCAAATAAGAAAGCATGACAATCCCTGCTCTCAGTAAGGTTACATTCAAACAGAGAGAAATAACATACAGTGTTTAGAAGGTTTTAGTCAGAGGCAAAGGCTAGATGGTCCACAGGTTATAGTATCAAACTAGAAAATAGTGCATCTTTGACAAATGTTATTTCAATGAATGAAACCTTATCTGTTTCTGATGTTGAGTCATTTGATGGTGCCAAAGACTTTGGTGGTAAAATCTTTGTTTTCTGGGTCTTTAGTAGCTGTGACTGCTGAGAAGACAGGTCCTGCAATATTCACAGAAGCAGTTGCTAGATCCAGTGCCCACAAGTATTGCCACCCTCAAACCTGATTGCCGAAATTGGGATAAAAGAAGGACCAGTAGAGTATGGATGGACATTGCTCTTCCTGGGGTTCTTGGGCTCAGAATTGTGGGCTGCCCTAGGAGAGTCTGAGGGGATGTGGTGGTTGAGGAGGTGGTAGAGGTTTTACCTGCCTAATATATCTTGCTTTTTTGTTGATTGCTCAAGCTGCATTACTGCTTGCATTGTATTATGTTGTATTGTGCTGTAGGCTGGCTTGAATGGACCATTTCTATTGTTCTGTCACCTCTCAGTTCATTTTGTTCATCATCATGATGACTGTCGTTATCATTGTTAGTGCTGATCAGGATGTTAGACTGTATATTGCTACATTAGTTACAGAGAAAAAAAAATTCTAGTCCAGAAAAAATTGTTGGTTGTCAGTATACAATCCATTGTCAATTAGAGTCCATTTGCCCCAGACTTTCATAAGTCATCAAACAATTAGTCAATCAACAAATTAAGAACTTTTTGTGCCCCAAGAATTGTCTTAAGAGCAAGAGATAATGAAGAAAAAGTAAAATAGTTCTTGCCCTCAAGGTGTTTAAATTTCACAAGGAGAAACAATAGTTACATGTAGAAATATGTACATAAAGAATACAAAACTAGCACAAGGTAATATGTGGATGTAGTACAACAGCCACTTGAGAAGAAGCTTCAAGATAAATTTTGAGGGAAACCAGAGATTCTAAGAGTTTTCCCTTGAGGAGAAAGTACATTTAAGGCATGGTGTTTGGATAATGTAAATGTACAAAGATGGAAAATAGAGTACCATGCATGGAATAGTAGTAGGCCATATATGGAGGGTGATGATGTGTAAGGATTTTTAAAAAGTGGAATGGGTCAGATTGTGAAAATATTTAAATACTAAAGAAATGATTTTATATTTTATCTAGAGGAAATAGGGAGCCACTGAAAGTTTATTGGTAGTGGGGTATCAGATACATGTTTCAGGAAAAATACTATGTGGGATTGATTGGAGTGGGGAGAGGTTTTAAGCAGGGAGGTCATATAGAAGAATTAGACTCTACAAAAACTGAAAAAAACAGGATAAGGGATGATATTGTGTCCTGAATCACAGAAAGGGATAAGTTTTAGGTTCAAGAATGAAGTCCTAATAATATAATCACTATTGAACTCAATGAGGCACAAGCATTCTTCTTTAAATGGAAAGATGCAGTTTAATATAGGAAACTTTTTGATTAGTTCAGACTTAAAATTACATATATTTAAAATGGAGGGAGAGGCATTTAACCAAGGATGGATATAATATGACAGTGACCTCTAATAGTACTGTCAGAAAAATTTAAACACATAATAGATTAAGGTTTGCAAATAACATACTAGCAATCAAAAGTAGAGTTTTAAAATTTATTTTTGAAGCCAGTTGAAGAGCAAATATGGAATATTTATAGTATCTGAGCTACAATGAGCAGTATTAACATAAATCAGAATGAAAGAACTACTCAACTCATATTTTATTTCTGGCTTTCCTACAAAGGAAAATGAGCTTCAAATAATTAATGATAAAAATTGTTACTGGTCAAGAAAGAGTCTCTCCTTGAAAGGACTTGAAGAAATATAACTATCAATTCAATTCAACAAATACAATTCAATTCAATAAATGTTTTGTTAAATTAAATCTACAAATACTACCTAAGGGAGACTATGGAGACATATGATCAAATAAGATAGGTAAGAAAATAGGAATAATAACACCTATCTGGTTTTCATGCATTTAAGTCACTTGGTCTGACTGAATAATAACGAAGAATAAAATGGTGGTTTAATGAGAGAGGATGAAGACATGATTGATGAATCACTGTCAGTGATGTCTGACTGATTATGGAGATTGAGAGAGGTATCAAAGAGTAGAGATAGAGACTTGCTGTCCTTATGTTCAAAGTTAAGGACAGATCATCCAGGAAATATTGAACTTGTCATCTATTCATCACAGAATTCCAAAATAGAATTAAAAATAGTTTTATTTACTTCATTTAAATATTTCCCATTTCCATGTAAAATATTTTAATATTCTTTTAAAAAACATTTTGAACTTCAAATTTCCTCCCTTCTTCCTGCTCTCTCCACACCCCTTGAGAAGGCAAGAAACATGATGCTGACTATGTATATAAAATCATGCCAAATATAATTCCATATGCATCATGCTGCAAAAGAAAACACACAAACACACACACACACACACACACAACAAGAAAACTAAAGAAAGTAAGAAAAGTGTGGTTCAATTTGCTCTCTAGCAGTTTGATTATGAGTCCTTCAGAATTGTCTTGGATCATTTCATTGATCTGAAACTAAATCTTTCACAGTTTTTCATCCTTGCAAAATTGGTGTTACTATGTTCAATGTTCTTCTGGTCTTGTGAATTTCAGCTTCAGTGCAGACATATATCTTCCCTGGTCTTTTGAAACCCTGAAACCATTTTGCTTGTCCTTTCTTATAACTCAATAGTATTCCATCATAATCTTATATCACAACAAATTCAGTTATTCCCCATTTGAAGGGCATCCCCTTTATTTCAATTTTTTTTACCACCACAAAAAAGAGCAGCTATAAATATTTTTGTACAAATACAAAGTTCCTATTTAAAAAAAACACTTTGAGTTACAGACCTAGTGATGGGATCAAAGCAAATGTACAGTCTTACAACCCTTTGGGCATTGTTAAAAATTGTTTTCCAGAATGGTTAGATTAGTTAACAAATTTGTCAACTATGCATTAGTGTCCTAATTTTTCCACATCCCCTCCAGCATATGTCATTTTCCTTTTCTGTCATCTTAGCCAATCTGATAGGTGTGAAGTGATATCTCAGAGTGGTTTTAATTTGCATTTCTCTAATCAATTCTGATTTAAGACATTTTCCCCCATGTGGTTATTGTTGGTTTTGATTTCTTTTTCTGAAAACTGCAGGTTCATATTATTAGATCATTTATAAATTGGGAAACAGATCTTATTTTTATGAATTTGACTCAGTTACCTGCACACATGAGAAATGAGTCTTGTAATCACAGAAACGATATAAAATTTTCCTCCACTTTCCTGTTTTCCTTTTAATTTTGGCTGCATTTGTTTTGTTTGTGCAAAAACTTAATTTCATGAAATCAAAATTATCCATTTCAATTTCTCTGACCCTCTGCATTTCGTGTTTGGTCATATATTCTTCCTTTATTCATAGATTTGTCAGGTACATTTCCCCATTTTCTAGTAGTTCACTCATATCACCTGTTATATCTAAATAATTTATGTATTTTAAACTTATTGTGGTATTTGGTATGAGATGTTGGCCTGAGCCTAGTTTCTGCCAGATAGCTTTCCAATTTTCTCAACAATATTTGTCAAATGGAGAGTTCTTCACTACATTATTATGGTCATCTACTGTGTATTTTGTACCTAAATTATTTCACTTATCTACCACTCTTAAAGTGTGATTTCTATGGGTTTTTTTTTATCATGACTTTCAGGTATTCCAATAATTCTTAAATTATCTCTCCTTGGTCTATTTTCCAGGTCAGTTGTTTTTTCAGAAGTGCTTCACACTTTTATCTATTTTTTTCCCATTCTTTTGACTTTGTTTTAATATTTCTTGTTACCTAATGGAGTCATCAGCTTTCACTAACAAATCTAACTTTTAAAGAATTATTTTCTTCAGTGAGCTTTTATAATTTTTTTCTTTGGCAAATTCTGTTTTTAAGGAGTTATTGTCATCAATAGAATTTTATACCTCTTTTTCCTTTTGGTCAATTTTATTTTTAAGGTGCTATTTTCTTCAGCATTTTTTGTTTTATTCACCAAGTTATTAATTGTCTTTTTACAATTTCTTCCTTTGATCTCATTTTTAACCTAATATTTTCTTTACCATTCTTATTTGACTTTGAAAATTCTTTTGTAGCCCTTCTAAGAATTGGTTTGTGTCCAATTAACATTTATTTTTCCTTTGAGACTTTGCTAATTTTGCTTTTTTTCACTTTGTCTTCTTCTGAGTCTCTTTCTTGGTCTTCCCTGACCCCAAGTAGCTTTTCATGGTCAGATTATTTTTTTGTTATTTGCTCATTTTTCCATCCTACTCCTTTCCTTTAATTTATATTAAAATTGAACTTTGTTCCTGGTGGGGTGGGGAAAGGCCCTGTACTAAGATTCATGCCTTTTTGTACTGATACTTTTAGAGCTAGTTCTAGGATTTTAGAAATTTTCAGTGCTTCCAAGATGTTGTGATCTGAGGAGAGATAAAGTTACTATTTTTCTTGTCTGTGCTCTGGTCCTTTTCCAAGAAGGGGCTCTCATCTCTTAGGATTGCAATTGATACTGCCTCTCAGGGTCCCTATTCCTTTGAGACTGGAAGTGATTCTGCTCCTCAGAACTCCTGACATCAAAATAAAAACTTTACTAAAGAGAACCTGAGGCAATAGAGTTCTTAGCACGTTCAATTTATTAGCAAGGCTAGCAACTCCCAATAAAAGGGATACAGGCCTTCTCAGTAGTCAAGAATCCATGTGACAAGGCAGTTCTTTTACAGTCAGACATAGCAAAATAAAACAATCTGGTGCAACAGAGACATATCTTGCTTATGATTGGTCAGTACTAAAGTCACTTAACCACAAGTTACATCATTTTATCACAAGGTGGATTAACATCTTCGAGGGTATCCCGTATTTGAAATTTCTGAGGAAAAACAGGACACTGGCATATTACATGCTAGTTAATGCTAACAGATTGGAATATAATTGAAGGTATTATGTTTGGAAATTCTTGAGAAAGAAAACCTAGTGTGTAGAGGGTGATTTGTGTTGCAAAATAGGGGATTAATAGCTGTAGGTTTATGGAGTTTACATTAAGAGAGAATAACTAATATATAGAAACTTGATCATTAATACATAGTAAATTGATGAAGACAATAAAATAATATCAAAGAAAGTGGAGTATCAATTTTCAATTTTACCCTGCTCCCTCTTGACCAAACATGCTCCTTTCTCTCCTTTGACCTGTGACACAGAAGTGGATACAGGAAATGGAGTCACCATATACCTTCCTGTCCTCTATCCAGTGTTATACTAGCACATAGGTCCCCTCTAATTTTTTTTGATGAGTTGCCAGTTGCTGTTACCATTTCTGTCTAAGAACTTTCAAAATTATTGCTTTTTTCCTTGCCATCTCCTTGTCCCATCACTGATGTTACATCCATGTAGGCTCTGGGCCAGCCACCCCTCAAATGCCACAGACCCCTCCTTCCAACTTCTTGAGTAAATTTGGCCTTGAAGAATGTCTCATGTTTATCTTTTGTTGGTTCTGTCACTCCAGGATTTGATTTCAGTCATTATTTTAGAGTTGTATGGAGGGGAATTTGGGAGAGGTCAGCTGAGTATTTCTTCTACATTGTGATTTTGTCTCTGTCCCTGGAAGTCCTGAAATAGAATTTTAAACCAACATCTTGTAAATCATTATACACATATAAGGAAGTGATGATTGCTATAAGCTAAAGAGAGTTCGTTAAAAGTATGTCATACTAGAATATTCTCATCTCATTTTTAAAAATCAGATTTCTAGATCAGGACAATGCTATATACTTGTATTTTAGGGGAGTAATTCACTAAGTTGTTTAAAGATATCATTGTGGATAAGATGGAGAGATGAGGGCTGGATGACAGTACACATAGCTAGATTTCAAACTAGTTGGGGGATCACATCCACAGAGTGTTGATTAATGAATCAATGTCAACCTAGTGGGAAGTCTCTAGTGACTTGCCAAGGACTTCATTTTCAGCCCAGTCATGTTCAACATTTTTATCAATGACTTGGATGAAGACACAGGAGGCAGGAATTCTCTCTTATCTAATTAATAGATGACCCAAATTTGAAAAGGAAATCTATTTAATTAGTTGACAGACTAAGGAATTCAAAAGTTCACAACTGGCTAAAATTATGGGCTGGATCAAAAATGTTGCAATTGAAAAGGTATACATATGGAGTCTTGGTTAAAGGAAAAATCAACAACATCAATACAGAATGAGTGAGTATGGCTAGATAACTATTAATATGAAAAATAATCTCAAAGATTTAGTTGCCTATAAGCTTACTAAATTTTAGTGTCAGGGACAGTGATTGCATTTGTGATTTCACTGGTAAGGAAACTCTCAGATAAGCAAACTCCCTCTAACAAAGCAGGTTAGCATCTTTTCTGTAGTTTATAGTTTCAGAGAGCCACCTAGAACACTGAATGGTTAAGTGACTTTAGTGTCAGGGTGAACCCAATTTTAACTTATTCTTAAGGTTCTTTCTTATGTCATACTATTTCTATACTATATTAAGAGATTATGTTTGTTTTTCCTCAAAAAGGTCCATGATTTAATTCATATGTTCTCTCTACACTAATAAGGAGCTCAACCCCCTCCATGCCATAATTGGTGATTTTCATGATATTTTGGGGCTAACATACTTGTCACTGCATTATCTAGTCTGATAATGAGTCTATACTAGCTTATCTAAATTAATGTTCAAATGGTAAACCTATCTATGCTGGAAGGTTTTCCAGTTCTGAAGCTCTAGGCAAAACTTGTCCTCTACTGACAAATATTTGAAGAATCCAGGGTTGCCTCAAGCTTCTGAGTACATTTAATGGAAAAATAATGCAATATGGTGGTCCTACAAATCTAATTAGATCCTAGATTGCCCTGATAGTTAGAGAACAATATCTCCTACTTACTTTGTACTGATTATAACAATCAAGAAAGGAAGAAAAGGAGGTAGGAAGGAAGGAAGGAAAGGAAGAAAAAAGAAGGAAGGAAGAAAGGAAGGAAAGAAGGAAAAAGAAAGCATTTGTTATTTAATGCATATCATAGCACTGTGCTGAGCATTCTAGATAGAAATACAAGAAAGCAAAAATGTTCCTTACTCTTTCTAATGGGGAAGAGAATATGTGAAAGTTAGCTGCAAGTGTCTTGGGGGTAGAGGTGGAGCCTTGTACATGCCAATGAGGTATGGCTGGAAGTAGCCTAAAAGTCTGATTTGTGGAGAACAAACAAAATTAATTTATCAGTATGCTAGTCCAGGGCACAGTCTAAGACTGAAAGGGAAGGGAGATGATGAAGATGATGGGAATGTAGGAAACATGGTAGGATTGGTTCAGTAGAAGAGGGACAATTATTAATCAGAATGTTAAACTAGATGATCTATAAGGTCCCTTTCAACCTTCAGGTTACGAGTCCTCAGTTCTATAATTTACTAACTTCTCTGTAAATCATTTCCTTTTTCTGTCTTAAAACTAAATCTTTCAACTATCTAGGAGTGCCTTCAGTTTCTAGTAAACAAGTATTGAGAAAATAAGACTATATTCATACCTTGCACGGTTTTATGTTTTAGGAGATCTCAAACTCAAACTCTTACTAAACTGAACTAGTCCTTGACTTGTGCCGAAAGTATTTTTAAGGAGTCCCTGACTAAGTTAAAGAAGTATCAAGCTTCATCATTTCTTTTGATATCCCAACCCTATGACTTTTGTTTATATACTGATCTTTTTTCCCTAAAAATTTTGGGCTAGGGTATCTGATTTCTTATATCCGTACTTTTTTACCTGGACTCTTGATCTCTTTATTCTTTAGTCATTTAACTGGACCCCAAATATACACCCAAAATTATCTGTTTTCTATACTTTTTTCATTCTCTCTCTTAGCTAACTTCCTTTGATGTTATTTCTGTCCCTGGTTTATGATACCTGCTTGTCTTCCTTTGATTCATATGAATACCCAGTCCTAAACCTTCTCAGCTTGTTTCTCTCTTTATTCTATCCTACCAAATGGAGTCTCTTAAATCTTAATGTTACAATTAGACTACAATTAGCTTAGTAGAAGAAAGTAGAATATTTAAAATCAGAAAAATAACACTCTTCTTATTCAACTAAATGTGGATAATGGCTTAGTGAGAAAAATATTCAAAGACAGGAAGAACTGTGTAATTAAAAATGATGAATGTAATCTCTTCAACAATATTTCAAATCATGAGCGCTTATTTTTTTCTTCCCCACTCCCATCACCCTACTCCCATTAGAAAATAAAATAGAAATACAAACAAATAATAAAACAAAAAAATCCTTGCAGAAAATATGCGTACTCACGCAAAACAAATTTTTCACACATTAGCCACGTCCAAAAAGTGTTTCTCATATGGCATATTTTGTCTATTACTCTTTCTTTCAGGAGATGGATAATATTCTTCATCATCAGTCCTTTGGAATCACAGCTGATTACTGGGTAGATCTGTACTCTTTTCCTTTTTTATAATGTTGTTAGTCTATAAATCACTGTCTGATTCTTCTCACATAATAGATTTGTTCCTACAAATCTTGCCAGTTTTCTAAGAAAATGTCTACTGTGACCAGGGGATGATACCAAGAATGCAGGCCTGACTCAATATTAGGAAAACTATCAGCATGACTCAGTCCTAAGGATAATGGGACATTTCAATAGGATTTTTTTTTTTGTTGAAATCACCTGTATGTATTACTTTCCCTTGTTGAATGCAAATTCCTTTAAAAAAATAGGGAATGTCTTGATTTTCTCTTTATATGCCCTGAACGTAGTACGGTGCCTTGTAAATAGTAAGTTTTTAGTAATTGCTTTTATGTTCATTCATTCATTCAGCTAGGTCATGTACTCTTTCCATTGTCCATATTTCCTTTGGGGCAGCTAGATGGATCAGTGAATGGGTGCTGGGCCTGGAGTCAAAAAGACCTGGGTTCAGATCCAACCTTGAGCACTTACTACCTTTGTTACTCTGGATAATTCATTCCATCTCTATCCACCTCAATTTCTTCATCTATAAATTGGATAACAATAGCACCCACCTCCTGTGGTCATTGAGTGAATCAAAGGAGATAATATTTATAAAGCGTTTATCACAGTGTCTGGCACGTAATAGTTACTCAATAAATACTTCTTTCTTTCTCCCTCCCTTCCTTTCTCTCTCCCTTTCTCCCTCCCTCCATTCCTCTTTTCCTTTTCCCCTTCTGCCCTCCCTCCCTCCCTTCCCTCCTCCCTCCTTCCCATCCTCCCTTCCTTCCTTTCTTCCTTCCTTCCTTCCTCCCTTCCTCCATTCCTTCCTCCCTTCCTTCCTTTCTTCCTTCCTTTTTCCTTCCTCTCTTCCTTCCTTTTTCTCTTTCTCTCTCCCTCCTTCCTTCCTTCTTTCCTTTATCAGCCTGCCTCAGTTCTGTTCATACACTAATTGTAAACCAAGTAACCCTAGATCTAAGCAATCACTCAAGTCTTCAGTTTTCTCAAATGTGAAAGGAGAAAGTTGAAATTACAGATCCGTAAGTCCCGTTACAACTCTGAAAACCTGACTAAAGAAAGTGGTTACCTTCCTTTCTGACAGTTTCACACCACATATGATCTTTGGATTGAATTCTGTGGATAAATTCTTTTTATATCCTTTCTCAGACTTATCTATTTCCTTATCCTTACCATTGGTTTGCCATACTTCTTATTTTTCTACTGCCAAGCCCTTCTCCTGAGGAGTCTACTCCTTTTTATTTTTAAAGTAAATTCAATCCAGAATAATTAACCACTAAAAAATGTATGTGTATATGCATTGGTTTTCTTTGTAGACTTAGTTTGAGGTCTGGGAGCCACTTAAGCTTCTATAAATGTTAGCATCTTAGATAATCTGAGATATCTTAGCAATTTCCTTGATCTTTTATTGGATCTGGTAAAACATTTATTGGAGTACCCTTTTACCAAATCCTCTAAAAATTCTCATAAAATGTATTTATCACAAAATACTATACTGCCCACAATCTTCAAAGTTATATACAACATTGATTGGGAAGTAACTATGATCCCAGTAAGATAATTGTGAAACTTTACTCCCCCTTTTTAGTGTCACTCATTTATGTCTTACTCATTAACTTTCACTCTAGAGTACCTCCTCAGGTGTCTAATTTGGACAGTTTCATTTTTTTCAAATATAGCTTTATAACTTCAATTATAAAAAAAAACCATCATAAACTTGGCACCTTAATGATAAAACAGGCAGTACTCTATCTTGAACTAGTACAATATATTTTTGATTAGCTCTAACTATTGGAGAGTTTTGCTTTCCCCAATGGTTGCTTCAATACTAAATTTGCTTCTGCCATTTCTAGCCATTGTACTTAGCTTATTGGGGAAAGTAGATTTGGCAGTTTTTAGAGAAATGATAGAATTGTGTGATCTAAAATTCTGAAAAAGAAAGCAGCCCCAAAAAAGCATATGGGAGACACTCAATAATTTAATCCTAAAGAAATAAATGAAAGAAGTATAATAAGGAAAAATATGGAGAAGTTGGCGGATGTCTAAAGAGAGTGATATAAATTTTAAAAATTCACATCTGGAAAATGAAATTGAAGATCAGAAAAGGAGTCTGAATGCAAAACTATGTGGTATAGAATTCTAAGAACAACATGCTGAACCTCAGAATGAATCAAAGAGGATGAAGCATATTAAGGACATATTTTCAAATGTCGTCTTATAGCTAAATCAGGGGAAAGACGAAAATAAAAAGAGAGACAGAGCTACTGGTTAGAGAAGATGACAATAGAGACAGATAAAAGAGAGGAAACAGAACAACTCCTATTATTTTGCTTCTATTCTTTTTCTATTGAGTAAAAAAAGCTAGTTGGCTCTAATTTTGCCAGAATTTTTCTGTCATTGGAGTACCTATGGATTAAATACCCCAACTCACATTTACAGGCTAACTCCCAAGAGTTCAACTGATACTTGTCTTGTCAGAGTCTAGGGGTAACCCTGAGGAGTTAGTATTATAGGTCTATGACATGGCTCATGGGTCTCACCAGAGTGTTCCTTGTTCACCACCCCCCTCATTAATTGATATCAATAACCACCAAACTAAATTGGTTTATAAAAAGAGTATTTACTAAGATGGCATAATAGGAACACAGTACAAATTATTCTGCCAGAAGTCTGTAACATATTGTTCCACAAACACATATAGAGTTCAAGGAAAACTGGGCTTACTCTTAGAGAGTGCACGTAGTAACTACTGGTTTCTGGAAATCTTTTCTCTCCTTCATGGGTGCTAACCAAATTCCTGTTAGTCAAGGGTATGCTGGAACCAGCTCTGACAGTTATTTGAGAGCCCATTGTCAAATTTTCAGCATGATTATTTACACTGAGGAAATTGGCAAATAGTGTATACAGATCAGGACTTGATTTGTTGTTCTGCTGATTTCTAGACTTAAGAAAGTGAGGGAGGAAATGTTAGTAATGAAGGTTAAACTAAAAAGATGTATATGTTTTTCCCTCAGAGAACCATTGTTAAACATTTACCAGCACACTCTTGCCTTTAGGCATGGTGTAACTTTTCTTCTAGGCTTGTTTTAGACTTGAAGCTACCTTTCTTCAGTTTGTTTGGAGTGCCTTCAGCTTCGGTTACAGACACTGCTGCCAGTCCCTGCTATTCTTGAACTATTACTAGGATTCTGAGGAATAATTCTAAGTCCACCCATCATCTAAAGTTCACTAGGTCTTCTAGAGAATATGGGAGGTTAGGAAGACTGAGATGAAGGTGAAGCTTGGAATAGGTGCTTCTTCTCTTCCCCCAAGAGATTCCTTCTCTGGGAGATTTAAATCAATTCATATATATATATATATATGTACATGTACATATACACACATATATACATATGTAGAGATAGATAAATAGATATAGATATCTACATAGATGTCTATATATATAGATATACATACATACACACAAGCACACACATAACCACACACACACACACACACACACATATTTTCCCATCATCTCCTCTCTGCTCCCCAAGAGGGTGTGCAATATGATATAAGCTCTACTTATACATTCTTATTAAACATATTCTCACATTAGTCTTGTTGTAAAGAAGAATTAGAACTAATGGTAGGAACCATGAGAAAGAAGAAACAAAAAAAACAACAAGAGAAAAGAAGAGTAAATAGTATGCTTCCATCTGCATTCAGACTCCTAAGTTCTTTATCTGGATGTGAATAGCATTTTCTATCAGGAGTCTTTAGGAGTTGTCTTAGATTCTTATGTTGCTGAGATCTAAGTCCATCAAGGTCAGTCATCACATAATGTGCCTGTTACTATGTACAATATTCTCCTGGTTCTGCTCATTTCACTCAGCATCAGTTCATATAAGTATTTCCAGGTTTTTCTCAAGTTTACCTGCTCATCATTTCTTATAGCACAATAGTATGCCATTATGTCTTTATACCACAACTTCTTCAGCCATTCCTCAGTGGATGGACATTCCCTTAATTTCTAATTCTTGGCCACAACAGAAAAGAGCTTCCATAAATACTTTTTTGTACATGTGGGTCCTTTTCCCATTTTTATGATTTCTTTGGGATACAGAAGTGGTATTACTGGGAAATAGGGTATGTGCAATGTTATATCCCTTTGGGCACAGTTCCAAATTACTCTCCAGAAAGGTTGGATCAGTTCATAACTCCACCAATAATGTGTTCCAATTTTCCCACATCTTCTCCACTGTTAATCATTTTCCTATTTTGTCATGTTATAGGTGTGATGTGGTACCTCAGAGTTGTTTTGAGTTTCATTTCTGTAATCAATAGTGATTTAGAGCATTTTTTTCTTATTAGTATAAATAGCTTTAATTTATTTTCTTAAGACTACCTGTTCATATCCTTTGATCATTGATCAATTGAGGAATGACTTGTTTTCTTACAAATTTGATTCAGTTCTCTATATATATTAGAAATAAGGCCTTTATCAAATATACTGGTTATAAAAATAGTTTCTCAACTTTCTGCTTCTCTTCTAATCTTGGGTGCATTGGCTTTGTTTGTTCAAAGACCTTCTAATTTAATGTCATGAAAACCATCCATTTTGCATTTTGCCTCCTATGTCTTTACCTAATGGTAAGCATATCTCTTCGTCGTCGTCAGAGAGGAATGGCGGAATCATCTTCTCAAGAAAATAACCATCTATGGTCTTAGTTTTTTTCCCTTTTCTGGGCATTTTCCCAGCCAGTTACTTGACTTCTGAGAGTCCTCTCTGCCCCTGCCTAGATCCGCCCAGCTAGTGCTTGGGGTTTGAGATTCAAATGCTGCTCCCCAGCCTCAGGGCTTTTGGTGGCAGGCCTGACTGCTCTTCAATGGGAGCTTATCTGCTGGTTCTCAGGTGGGGGGCAGGGCCGCCTCTC